>NW_023612860.1:0-55668 GCF_013339725.1 Rhipicephalus microplus | reverse complement strand
GTGTATTTTTACACGGCAGAGATAACGCAATTACATTCAAAAGTAATCAGTCATTTGCATTTGCTTGTGTTTCTTCCGTCACGACTCTATGACTATCGTTCGCAGGTTGCCCAAGATCTACAGCGCCGCGTAAAATGCTTTGTAGAGGTTCTTAAAGGAAAAAGGAAGAAATAAGCGTGGTGCTGTTACTGTCTCTCTCCATGGGTCACACCTCCACAGCACCACGCAGGGGATGGGGGGAATGGGTATGAAAGGGACAGAAGAAAAGGTGAGAGTTGAACGTCAAAATTCTCATCTGAGAAGTGAAAATTTATTTTGCTGTGTAGGCTACTGTTTCGTTGTTTTGCACATATACAGTAAATTTAGTTTGATTTCGCTTTGCAACATAGTTTGATCACTCTGGGGTGACATCGGTGGGTGGGAGCGGCGATGCAAAAAGAGGCTCCCAGTAAGATGTAACTCCTCTTGATATTGACGCTTTCGAATAATAAATAGTTCCCAGCCCCCGTATAAAAAGTAGACTTGGCTGTGCCAGGACAACGGCGTCTGTTCTAATTAACTTTAAGTTTGAAGTAACTGAGTTCGGGATAACGAGCTCTTACTGCATTTATCATTAAAACAAAAAATACAGCGGTGATGTAGTCGCTGTCTTGCCGGTGGCAAGTTATTATTTCATCAACTTCTCCTTCTTCACATGTACATCACAATTACGCTTCCCGTCCCTGTAACCTGCTAGCGAATACGGTGGAGCCTGCACAAACAAATACAAACAAATGCATCGTATGTACAAAGTAAGCCACGGCTTACTGTTTTCTTTCTTTTTTTTTAAATCGCACCCCGCCGTGGTGGTATAGTGGTAAGGTACTCGGCGGCTCACCCGCAGGTTGTGGGATCGAATCTCGGCTGTGGCGGCCACGTTTTCTTTGGAGGCAAAAATGCGTAGGCCTGTGTGCTCAGACTGGGGGAGCGCTTTAAAAAACCCCAGGTAGTCACCATTTTCGGAGCCCTTCACTGTGGCGTCTCTAATAATCATATGGTGGTTTAGGGACGTTAAACCCTATATATCGATTGATAGCTGAAGCCACAGCTGAGGAAATATTCGCGTCATACTGCGCTGGCCTGCATGTGTGTAGAACTAATGTTACGCTCGCGATAGTTTTCTTGTCTGCGGACAGCTGCTCACAACCCTGGCAGCGGCTGCATGCCTGTGAATGCTTCTGTAATAATCGCAGGCCTGTCCACCAGCCTGCAGTAACTCCTGAAAAAGCAGTGATGAACTAATTGTCAACATTGATTACATGAAGCAAAAAGGGTGGAACGAAAATTGTTACATCTTAGTTCAATTTCAATTATTCAATTTCAAAATTTGTTTTATTGCTTTTTCGTACAAGACACAAGAAACAAAAGGATGTTGGGGCTAAAGGCATATAAACTGACAGAGGACCCAACACCCTTGTACACAGTTCGTACATCAAAAAAAATAAAAGTAAAAAACAGCTGTCACGGCATCAGTCCTTCATGAACAAAAGAAGCAACAGAGAAAAGATAGCTGCGAAAACATATCATGTTACATTGAATCTGACTGACTGTACAAATCTTGTAACCTACTTACTACATAACACACTTAAATACCAATCACTCAGGAAAGAATCATACTAATACATTAGAGACATGTGATACATACCATTATATTTTATAGTTAATAAAATACATGCAGTACAAGATTTCCATCGCGCGACTACTACCATTATTAACATCAGTATTTCGCTTGTTACGGATATTTTCACCACGAACAAGCTATATCCGGCAACAGGAAGCAATGCAAATCAATAACGTAATGAGCCTACTCCAAAATCATGTAATACCGTTAGCCTCTTTCATTTCACGACCGTTTGTTGGTATTCCTGACACGTGTCAGACTTCATTTATTTTTTTTCATTCTTGCGATTACACCCTGTTTCCATCGCACAAGGTAATGAATTGCTCTTTTTATGCATACCCACTTCTGTCGGCTGGGACTTGCATAGTTCTACGAAAAACGCTGCAACAGAGAAATTCACTCCGGCAGCGGTGGGATTCGAACCCACGACCCTGAAGAAACTGGTGTCTCAAACCAGCGCCTTAGACTACTCGGCAACGCCACCGACACAAGGCAATGCACTTCCGTTTTCGTTGTGTTCGAAGTGACATAACGGAAACGGTGGCGTAATGTATTTATCAGTAAGGCAAAACTATTTAAAAAGAAAGACAAAAGAAAGCATCGGTGCAGAGGCTCCTCTGCATCACTTATCTGAGCGATGCGACTTCTTATAGGACTGTTCGTGGCACATTCTTTAGGCAAACTTTTTCACCGTGGAAAGTTATTCGTGTTGTTCTCTTGGGCGAGAAAAACCATACCACGTGGTTCATGAAAAAACATCATATTTGATTTTTTTTTTCTTTCAGTAACCATAAAGTTCCGAACTGGCAACGACACTGTCCTTCCTCTTGTTCGTACGTAAATGCCTGAGTGTCTTTTTCCTCCAGAATAAATCTGTTCCGCTATCGAAAACGCGGGCCATACCCAGGATTTTTTTTTTTTTCAGAGTGTATTTATGTGTAGAAACCGCGGCGAACTTTGGCAACTGGTGCTCAATGTGAAGTTGTGTAAATACTTTAGTATCACATGAAAAATGAAATTGGGGGGAGGGGGGGGAGTCAGACACCCCTCCGCACCCGTCTTGTTACAGCCTGGTCCCGTACGTGTGTCTTGTAAATGAAGAGGTACATTGGCGAGGTTATAAACGTGCATATATCAACGTTAGTTGCTGGCCAGAACGATGAAAACACACTTGCTTGCTCTCCATTCCCACTTCGTGTTGCGACGCTGTAACTACTTATCACTCACAGCTGCCGCTACAGCTCTAGAGCTATTCGCATCAAACCATACTTGGTCTGTGCATGCAATGAATGTCATACGTGGGCGAGTTTTTTCATTCGTGCTAAGTTTTTCGCTACCAGGACAACAGCTACGTGCCTTTGATTGTTCCTTTACTGCTCGAAAATATTTGACTACTTGAGCCAGTAGTCACTTGTGTGAAGCACTGATTGCAAAAATTGATAACTTCAATCAAAAATAACAAAGAGAAAACTCTTACATAGCGATCACGAACTCAAGTTATTGGGGAGGCGGAAAAGCGTCTTCAGAGCGGTAACGGACACCTTCTAATGATGTATTAAGCGAACTCTAATATCAACAAATATAGTTAGCCTATAATTATTCCTGACCGCTTTGGTAGTAAGTTTACCAGATGTCGATTCATTTTTTATCGATTGAATCTTCGCTGTCATTGATTTTCATAGCGAATTTCCCTCAATTAAAGTACTTACCTCAGTTGGCTGTGGCTAGTTGAGCGCCACAATAAATCTTAAATACCTTGAAAGCGGCATGAAATTCTGCCTGGCAGCGGTGGGATTCGAACCCACGCCCCCGAAGAGACTGGTGCCTAAAACCAGCGCCTTAGACCTCTCATCCACGCTACTGACACGATGAGCCAGTGGCTCTTTCAGTTTAGGCTCGACAATACTTCACAGAAAATTTATATTTATACACTGCCAATTATAACAAGCGCTCTCTTTGTTTTCTGCTTAGATGCTCTTTGGACACGTTGCTGTAAAATGCTACTTTAGAATGAAGCAAAAAGCAGTTGGCAGCTTACTATTCCCGTAAACATATATGCGTGAAATAGAGAGGGAGAGAGAAGAAAGAATATCAGAAAGGTAGGGAGGTTAACAAGACTAAGTCCAGTTTGCTACCCTACATGGGTGCGAAGGGAGTGCGGGAGAGAAAGATTGAGAGAGAGAGAGAGAGGAGGAGATACGCATTGCACATAACACACACACCGCACACACAGTTCAAGTTTCACAGGCGGTCGCACATTGACGTTGCCCTCAAAAATTGTAGAAGGGCTCATGTGGCTTTCTGGACTGAAGTACGTGAAGGCCACGCCAAGCCCGTGGCATGTTACGAGCTTCGCGTTCACACCGTGAGGCATCGCCACCATCCAAACGACGACAGCGCGCCGCCGGCGACGGCATACGAACGCCCTCTATGCCTTTTTTTGACAATTTTATTCGTAATATTTGAGAACAGTAAGCATAAAAAACCGTTTTTCATTTATTTTAGGCATTCCGAAGTGCATTCAGGGTGCGAACGCCTGGAAAATTGAAAAGTGACGCAATACTCTTGGTAAAAACTGAATACCAGAACATCGCCATGCAAGTGAAAGGAACTAAGGCGCATTTCTCGGGGGAAATTTTTAGCCCACCAGCTCGCAGATACTTCGACGTTGTTGTCGCTGCTTTTTGGAGCCATTCCCGTACGGTAGGTGGCCTTGAGTCAAATCCACAACAACGACATCCATTCCGCACACTGGCTCTCCAACTGGGCCGCCTGCAAGTTCACATTGCCGAAGATTTCTGCGTGAGGATTGCGGTTGATGTGGTCACCATGAGTGATAAGGTTCTCAGCGATGCTCCTGTAGCGTGTGTCCCTGAACTAAATATTCTTTTCTCACTTGAGAATCTGGACACGGCCTAAGCTACTAGCAGGCGTCCATCGTCAACTGGGCCGGATGGCATCACGGATGCTGCATTATGCCACCTTGAAGGACGGGGCCGGGACCTGCTACTGGAATGCTACAACCAGTCATGGACTGATGGCGTCAATCCTGATAGGTGGAAATCCAGCCGCTAGGTACCAATCCTCAAGCCTAGAAAATCACTGCTTGACCTCATGTGAAATCAAATGTACAACACTTGAGAAGTTTTCGTTCACGTCACGTCATATCTCGTTACATGAAACAGCGTTGCATAACCACGCTACAGATAAAAAGAAACGCTGCGCCATTTCTGTTCTTCTTCGAACGGCACTTCCCGGTGGATAAAAGTCAATGCCAAGGAAAACAGGTTAACTGTTTGTTTTCCCAATAGGTGCTCGTTGCACACTTCGCTTTACAATGCGATGTATGCAGTATAGGCTGGTTAATTGTGATTTCACGTGACCTAAAAAAGCTGCCCGCTTTGAACGAATGCCGAATTATCGAAAGTATTTTTCTCGTGCAAAACACTTGCCGCTGTCAGCATAGCCTTCTGTAACGCTACAATAAATGATGAAATGAACGTATACACCACAGAAGTAGTATTTCAGCAGCGGTAGGATTCGAACCCATGCCTCCGAAGAGACTGGTTCCTTAAAAACACCTTAGACCGCTCGGCCGCGCTATCTGTTGTGCCACTGACACGGCTTTGTGGATAAAAAAACATAACACTGCAACCAAGTCATGGGCAATATTTCTTTTTGAATTCAAATACTCGTGGCATACTTTCTCTTAGAATGCTGTACAATAAAAGCACGGTAATTTATATTTCACGGGGTCTTAAAAAGTGCATGTCCTAATTCATAAAAAAAAAGCCGAATCGTCTAAGGTATTATGAAAACAATAAACATATGTCTGTTAAATCCATGCGCATTTGTTTTCCCGAAAAATATGTAGATGCTGTGTTTACTTTGCATAAAAGCAGTGTGTAAATGTCATGATTTCCTCAGTTGTACCTTTGTTTACTATATAAACGGGGCAAGATTCCTGTGTCTAAATTTGAAATGTGCTCTGAATGCACACCTTAATGCGTACCAAACCAATCACGACCACGCATTTTCTGAAAAGCCGTTTTGGATGTCCGCAAACAGCCTTTCTTTCCTCTGCGCCGCACATTTGCGGTGTTTCTCAGCTTCGACAGTTCAAATTACCCGTGTTTCGCGGCCAAATATGACGCGTGAACTGGATGTGGTAAAACTGTTCTATCTTGAAGCATGAGCCAACTTGCCCTGCTACAAGCATTATTGAACTGAGCGAGAGTCTGATGTCACAGAGCAATGTATATACGTTGGAATTATCACATTTCATGAACTAGCGAGTGTCACATGAATACGCTTTTAACGAATATGCATTGAAGCAAAAAGCATTTCATAGCTTCCCATTCTCGTGAACAGATCAGGGGCGTTGCGAGAATTTTTTTTGTAGGGAGGAGGGGGGAGAGGGTGTTGAATCATACTTTATTCAATGTTCGCACGTGCGTTTGTATGTGTGCGTATATATATACGCAAGCAAGCAAAATTTGAAACCTTCAAGAGGGTTCATGTCACGTCAGGTGGCACAGGAAAACTCTCATGTGCGTTCGTTTCACGTCAAAACATTTCTAGTTGCACCACTCACTGAGCTGAATGTGTGATAATAATTATCACAGCAACAGAAAAGACCACTGCGATGGAGCAGCTCCTCCCTATCGATTAAGAGTTTGATATCACTATATCTAAGATACAGTCGCATGAGCCCGGGTGAAGCGATTGCAATAAGGAAAGTAATTCGAGTTTTTCTATTGAGCGAGGAGAACAATACTTCGTGCTCCATGAGAAGCATTTAATTGATTGTTATTTTTTTCTAATAACCGTGAAGTGGCGAGCTAGCACTCTCTTTGTTCATTTTTTCCTTCGTCCGTATTTTTCTGAGCACCTTTCTTCCACCAAGATAAGTACCGACTATCCCAAACGTCCCTCTTCTTGATGATAAGTTGTAATGGCGAAATTACGACACTGCATATTCCTACTTTGGTTCCTGGCCAAAATGATAACGAAACCAAGCGTGTTGTGCACGCACTATTTAGCGCTCGCAGCGGCCGCCACAGCTCCGGAGCTATATTTAGTGTCACGTCACAATATAGACCTATGTACGCGACGAATGTCTAGTGCGGTCGAATGTTTCCTGATTTGTGGAAAGTTGATCGTTACCCAGAACACCCACACGCTTGTAAGTGTTCCTGTAGTCCCCGGTATTATACCCTTCAGCCAGTAGTCCTTCCTAGAAATGGGACGAACTATTTGCCAAGATTTAAAATTTCTAATGAACAGTAAAGCGAGAGAAAATCTTTTGCATAGCGATTACCGAGTGAAACTGTAAGGGTGGTGAAGAAGCGTGTTTTTTTCGTATTGGGCAGCAGTGAATAACGTAATAAGAGAACCCAAAATCAATCACCGTAGTTAGCCTCCATTATTTTATAACCGTTTTCATAATAAATTGACCAGACGTCATTGCTTTTTCTACCAATTAAATAATCTTTTTAATTGAGCTTCATGGCCCAGTGCTCTCTTTTATAACACTGGTTAACATCGGCTGTGGCCTGTATATCGCTACCCTAAATATGCAGCAAAAAAAAAAAGTCATAGCTTAGTCGGAAAGGCGAAGCATTGAACACGATAGCAACAAATTGGAAGGTCACGCACAGAATTGCAAGCAGATTGAAACGTGCCCCGCGTTTCTTCTGCAGAAGTAACGCATGAAACCTACTCACGGTTACAGATTAACGCGAATAAGCGTTCCTGTTGCGACTTCGCTGTGTCTTAAAAGCGCGCCCTTTTCGCAAACGGAGGCTGTGCAACGATTGCAGCGACCCTTTTGCGCCCCGTAACTACAACAGATACGTTCCAGTGCAAGCCCAACGCCAGCAGAGACGCATGATTCTCCGCACCGGCAGATAAGGGCGCGCGAGAGGTCGTTTACTCCTTTCCTCTGCGCGGGCCAAAGCATACGCGTGAGAGATGAGAGCCACAGCCCGCTCATTGCGTCATCTTGCTGATAATGCTGAAAACATGACAGTTCCCCCACCCCTCAAGATGCCCGCCAACAGAGGAAGTGGTAGATGTAAATATCTCTCCGTTCGATCTTTGAAGGAGGTACTCCTCGGTGGCTCAGTGCTTAACGCCTCGCGTTCACGACACGGAGGTGCAACGTTTGATTCCGCGCAATGGAGTCTTGTTTCTTCATTTTTTTTCTTTCTTTCATTTTCATATATATAAATACGTACACATATACGGTGCACGACATCGATGCGTATGCCGACAACGGCGGCGAAATCCAGCCGAGAGTGTCTCTATAAGACTATGCCCCGCCGCGGTGGTCTAGTGGCTAAGGTACTCGGCTGCTGACCCGCAGGGCGCGGGTTCGAATCCCGGCTGCGGCGGCTGCATTTCCGATGGAGGCGGAAATGTTGTAGGCCCGTGTACTCAGATTTGGGTGCACGTTAAAGAACCCCAGGTGGTCTAAATTTCCGGAGCCCTCCACTACGGCGTCTCTCATAATCATATAGTGGTTTTGGGACGTTAAACCCCACATATCAATCAATCTCTATAAGACTATCACATTAAAATAATAAATCTGGCAGTTGTGGGATTTGAAGCCACGCCCCCGAAAAGACTAGTGTCTGAAACCAGTGCCTTAGACCGCTCGGCCATGCTACCCACACAACGATCAACTCTGCCGCTTCCATTGTCACTCGACGGCGCTTCGCGGGAAATTTATACAATACCAAAAAAAAAACAGGCGCCCTGTTAGTTTCCTGTTCAGGCGCTGGTTGGATAAGCTTTCTTGCTCTACTATATAAACAGCGAAGCAAAAAGCAGTTCACAGTTTTCTAGTCTCGGATAAATATGTGCGTGGAATCGAAAGGCATTGCGCTTGAGAGGTTTTCGCAGATGCAATTGCATATCTCGTAGTATGTAAAAGTAAGAATCATAAATAAATAGATGGAAAGAAGGGAAGCGATGTGTCTTCTATGATGACCACCAATGGTCTTTCACAAGAGCATCTTCATTGAGAGGGAGGTAGGAAGAGCTTCAATGAAAGGAGGTTTTTCAGTTAATGCATATTGGCAACACCTTTCGTTCAGACCCATGTTTTCCCAAAACATTAACGTATGCAAGAATCGTTTCGTCATACAGAATTGATGGTTAACTGATATCAAATTTTTAGCTGGATAAGTACCCACGGATTCATAAATTTTATTTTAGACACATGTGACAGAACTGTTTTCAAAAACGTACTATTGTCATGTTATTCATGTTTGTATGCGTGCGGGCGTGCATGAGTGCATGCGTGTGTGTTCATCCGTGTGCGCGCACAACGTTTTCTGGTTGCACCATTGACTATGTGTAGGATAATGATTATCAATGAAACATAGCTGCGATGTAGTGGCTCCTACGTGTTATTCATAACGCTCCGCATTCAATCTCTTGTACTGTGGAAGAAACAAGTGTAAATGCAAAAGCTCGTTGTTATTCGACAGACACAATATTAATCAGAACAAAGAGACCATCATTCCAAGCAAAATATAGGGATGTTGTAAGCAGTACTTCAAATTTAAACGTGGAAACTAAAAAGGGATGGAAAGGTGACCCTGGAAACTAATTCACGTTTTTGTCTTGGGCGAAAAAAACTACACCACGTGTTTCGTGAAGAACCGAATGTTTTTTTCAATAACAGTAACGTTAATGAAAAAAATGGCAGCATATCCACGGAGTGAATGATGGAGAGTGGGGCGAAGCATTCGTCCGTCCATGCGTCTGTCTGTGTGACCATCCATGCGTCTGTTCGTGCGCCCGTCCCTGCGTTCGTTCATGCATCCGCCCCTGCGTCCGTTCATGCGTTCATAAATGCATCTGTCTGTGTGTCCGTTCGTCCATTTAGCCAACACTCCAAGTCCCACCATCTCGCTTTTTTTTTCATATATTCCCTATATAGAAGCACCGCCATTCAGTGGACATTCCAAGGACTAAACGAGAGGTGGCACACGCACACTTTCTTACGGCTTGCGCTTCGAGTCTACTTCCCACCTTCAACCACCTTGAGCTCATGGTATATACTAGTTCACTGTATTCATGGCACTGCGGCCCAATGCTCGCTAAACCTTTCTAAAACCAAGGAGGTTACGCCCAGTGAGTATAACGTAGCAACCTTTTCCTGTCAGATAGTGCTCAATGTACATGCCGGTGGCTGCTAATGTGAAATGAGAGACAGGAGGATTCAGCTTTTAATTTCTTACCGCTTGCGCTTCGTATCTGCTTCCCCCCTTTAACCACCTCGAATTCATTCATGGTATATACTAGTTCATTGTATTCATGGCCCTACGGCTCAACGCTCGCTAAATCTTTCTAAAACTAAGGAGGTTACAACCAGCGAGTATAATGTAGCAACCCTTTCATGTCCGATAGTGCTCAATGTACATGCCAATGGCTGCTAATGGGGATCGCAGCGTGCGCGTTGACTAAAAGCCAAATGCTCCTGTCTCTCATTCCCCATTAGCAGCCATTGGCATGTACATTGAGCATAATTTTTTATTGTTAAACAACGCAAAGAAGAAATCTCTCACCGGCACCACCTTGGAGGTCAAATGTTATACCTATTTCGGGTATGTGCCACTGGTGGTTACGTACTACGAGGGACGCACAAGCCATGCCATGAGGAGCTTCGCCCCTAAAAAAAGCGAGCTAGAATCAGCATTTTTCCGAGTATCATTTTTCCCCAAGGTAAGTAAGCACCAGCCACCCCAAACGTCTGTCTTTTTCATGATTAGGCATTGCTCATTCGACAACTCAATAAATGTACCAGTTTACTAATTTATTTTGTCTATGTTACGTTGCACATTTTGACGTGTATATCTTTTTCTGTTTTTTAATTTGTTTTGACGGCACATATTTCAGGTATCACAGTCGTTATACGTAATAAGATGCATACATTCTTCCATTCCACGCATTTATTATTAGTATATATAATAGAATGGTTACAGTGTAGTTGTGTACTGCTGTGAATATCGATATAACTGGTGATAATATAGTTGTTGAAGAACACTTACCCCCGTATTCAAGAACGCCCCTTCACTCAACGCTCCAACTCCACTTGAGAAAGCCGATGGGAGCGCCATCTCTAGGCAGGGCAAGTCACTGCATATGAGTGATAATTTGCAGCTATTCTAGTGAAGCGCAGCGCCATTTTCAGCCGAGCAGCGGCACAGTGCTCAGCTCTGTCAAGTGAAGGGTTAAAGTCGAGTCGAGGAGCGTCTGTGAATACGAAGGTTAAAGTGTGGCATGCCGTTATCGCTTTCGTTGTCGCTTTATTTTGCGTAGTATGTACGTATCTCTTCATGTCGGCGTGCAAAAACAGCAGTATGCAGCGTTGCATCGCCTGAAGGATTTCGGGGCAAAACAATCTGATAATCATGTGACGATTCGTCTACGTCCTTAATTGGTACTACGGTGTCTAGAAATATACTGACTTGTGTGCTGAGCGCGCGCATTCCGTACAAGAGAGAGTGGCCCCACATGTGAGACTGCACTCAGATGCCACAAGTGGCGCTGCCACATTCGACGTCACCGCATGATCACCGCTCCAGGTCACCTCAGCCCCGTCGCTATTCGTCACCCCGCCCTACTGGATGCCTTTACTCGGAAGTCTGGGCGACGCAACTCCTGGAGGTGACGCTGCATTGGACTTCCGACCTGAAAACCCTCTGCTGACCCTGACTACGCACCAGAACATGCTTTCTGGAGAAGGGGGTTGCCTGCCTATTAAAGCCCTCACTGTCACCGGTGCGCCTATTTCAATTATAGGCTCCTATTTGTTAGCACGGGTAAATGAGGTCCTTACGCCACCCGAGTCCCTATTTGCGCGTGTCGCTAGTGAAGCAACTCCAGCTGTGCTCCGAATGTGCTCCGCATGTGCGAGATTCGCAGACTACCAGTCGTCTATTATATTTCATGTTATCACTCATTGTCCTCATGACGTCAAACTCGGACTCGATTTTTTGTCTGACCACTCTGCTGCCATTGACTGCTCTGCCAGCTTCGTGCAACTTGACTTGCCTACGGCCGCCGACGCGTCGTAGATGGCTCAGAACAAGCTTTCGTGTGCCGAGTTTGTTCGACTCCCACCACAAGCCCTAACTTTTGTCACTGTTGAACCATTTTCAGTGTGCTGAATGAGGATTACGCTGTCTTTCCGTCGGCCGGTGTTTTACCGGCCCGCAACGTCTCCTCTCCGTACACCGTCTTAACTGTTACAGCGAACAACGTGTGCCTTTTTCTTCTGTAATTGGGACTCAAACCTTAAGTCCTACCACGAGCTGTTGTTATCGCCGCTCTGTCACCATCGAACGAGTGCAAGATCTCATCGGTGCCGCCTAAACTGTCCGCAGTCGTGTCCCAAAGCCACATAGTGCTGACGCAGCCATATATTCTACACTGCACAACAACGTAACCAAGGTGATTGCCTCAGAGCTGTCGCCGTATGAAGTCAAAAACCTCAGTGATATCCTCACGACCTACTCAGACATATTTGACTTGGACGTTACGCCCTCAAGTCAATCCTCGCAAATCAATAAATACATAAATACCTTTAATGCATCTCCAATTCACAAGCATTTCTACCGAGTGTAACCACCAGAGTGCCTAGTTATCCAACAAAACAAGATGCTCACAACAGGCATCTGTTAGCCTTTTTCGGGTAATTGGGCGTTCCCTGTGGTCTTAGTTAAAAATAAAGACAATACCTTGCGCTTCTGTGTGGACTATCGGCATTTAAACATGGTCGCCAAAAGGGAGGTCTACCCGATTCCTCGTATCGATGATGTCCTGGACTGCATTTATGATGCAAACTTCTTTTCTTCAATATAACTGCACTATGGCCACAGGAAAATCGTCGTATATGACTTTCACCGCGAGTATACCGCCTTCGTAACGCCTGACGGTCTCTAACCGATTCAGAGTCATGCCGTTCAGCTTGAGCGATGCGCCGGCCACATCCGAGCGGATCATGGACGCACTTTTGCACAGGTTTTGATGATCTATCGGTCTTTGTTATATGGACGTCGTCATTTTGTTTGCCCTAAACTGGGAATCCTACCTCGAGTGACTTTCATGCCTTCTATCAGCATTTCGTAAGGCCGAGCTACAACCTAATTCTTCAAAATGTCGCTTTGGGCATCGCCAAGTTGCTATGCGATGGCATCTAGTTGACTTATCTGGCACCCACCCTCATGCCGACAGAGTTCCCGCTGTCCTCCAATTTGCCTAATGTTGTGTTACAAGCACCCCTGTGTCACGAGTGAGCCTCCGAACCCGCGAAGGACCGGATGCTGAAACTGCTTCCAGATGTTGACTCCTCCCCTTCCCCCGCTCGGCGCAAACGAGCCACCGTCGTTTCCCCGGCAGTTCGGCCGCCGCCTCCATCCGAATAGGAATAAACTTGTTTTTAACCGTTCGAGGCTGTCTGAGCTTTTTGGACTACCGCGACCAACGCGTACGTCTATGGGCCGATGACAACACCGGACATAACACCTAACAAACTTGTACAATGGGCATTTGACGTTTTGTAGACGATTGTTCATATTTCCCAAGATTCATAAGAAACTTCGCAGAGATTACACGCCCCT
Source organism: Rhipicephalus microplus (assembly GCF_013339725.1). Classification (NCBI taxonomy): domain Eukaryota; kingdom Metazoa; phylum Arthropoda; class Arachnida; order Ixodida; family Ixodidae; genus Rhipicephalus; species Rhipicephalus microplus. Next base: position 42,372 of record NW_023612860.1, on the reverse strand, counting down.
TCCCTAACCCCCTAAGGAAAGATGTGCCATTTGAGTAGGGTTCTCATCAAGCCACGGATTTTCTTCAGGTTATAACACTTTTCGCCATACCACCCATTCTCATCCATTTCGACCCGTCCACTACAACTGAGGTCCACAATGATGCTAGTCGATACGGTATTGGCGAGTTGTTAGTCCAGCGTCAATACGGTCATGATCGATTTCTTGCATATGCCGGTCGGCTTCTTTCTCCTGTCGAACGCAAATACTCTATTACTGAGCACAAGTGTCTGACACTCGTACGTACCATTGGTAAGTTGCGCCCCTATTTATTGGCCGAGCTTTAACTGTTACCACCAACCATCACGCTCTACGCTGGCTTCCAGCCCTCAAGGATCTTTATTCGTGGGGCTCTGTGCCTCCACGAATACACGTACGCTGTGGTTTACAAGTCCAGCCGATTACACCAAGAAGCCGACTGTCTCTCTCGGTACCCAATCGACACTCCCGATCTCGTAACGGTTGACACGTCTATCTATTTCTTCACTCTCCACTTTCGGTAACATAGGCGGTGAATACTGGCGTGACGCGTCCCTACGAAATTTATTCAACCGCCTGAATACTGGATCAAATGAGAGTTTGCTTCGACGTCGTCATTGACGGTACCTTATATCGCAGGAACATACACACCGTGGGACAGGAACTACTCGTAGCACCCACTGATGTGCACTCAACCATACTTCAGCAACTACATGATGTCCCAACAGCCGACCACCTTGGTGCTGCAGAACGTACGACCGTGTCCACCAACGCTTTTTTTGGCCCGGCCTCTACCGTTCCGTACAAGGTTGTGTTGCTTCTTGCCAATCGTGCCAATGCCGCGAAAGGCCAGCTGCACACACTGCCGCGCTCCTTCAACTGATCGACATACCTGTTAATCTTTCTTTCGTGTCCGCCTCAACCTGCTGGGCCCTTTTCTATCTTTCTAACAGAGGTAACAGGTGGGTCGTCATCGCTTCAGATTGTTCCACTCGTTTTGTCATTACGAGGCCTCTCCCGAGCAGCTGCGCTACAGACGTCGCCGACTTTTTGATACACGATGTCATCCTCGCTCCTCGTCAACTTGTCATAGACCGCGGTCACTACTTTTTATCTAAGCTGATCGATTACCTACGTCGTTCATGTGCAAACAAGACAAGCTTACGTCGGCCTATCGTTCCTAAACGAACGGCCTCACATAACGCTTAAATCCCACGCTCATTGACATGCTCACCATGTATGTCTCGAGTAATCATCGGGACACGACCATTGCGTTATATACCCTTTGTCACTTTTGCTTAGAATAGCTTGCGCAGCGACACTGCGGGATATTCTGCTTTCTACCTTTTGTATGAAAAAGAACTGACCTTGCCGTTCAACACGCTTCTACCAAAGCCTGCCCACCTGTCCATCCACGGCATATGCTAGCCACACTATTAGCACAGCCCAATGGGCCGTCAGATTGCCCGTTGGTGTCTTTCGGACACGCAGCTCCGTCAGAAACATAATCTTGACAGTCTTTACCGGATCGACCACTTTAATCCGGTTCACCTAGTTTTTCGGAGGTCTCTGTCTCGGCGTGTCGGCCTGGCCCAAAAGCTTCTGTCAAAGCACTCCGGGTCTTCTCATGTGCTGCGGCAGGTGATTGATGTTGCCTATGATGTAGACCCTCTAAACCCTTCAGTGCTCTCCTCATCTTCGCACATCATCCACGTCGCTTGCCTGAAGCTGTGCCCTTAGTCCAACACTTGCTAACAAGCGGCGAGTCGGCGCTTTTGCCGCTGGAAGTCAATGTTGCGATGTTGCCGCTATGACTATGCTGTGGTGTGGAAAGAAGAAGACGACGACGTGTTGGTGTTCAAAAAATGGGACAGTCGCCATCTTGATTTATGAACTATTTTCATACCGTAAAGTAGTAAATATATAGGCAAGAATATATACGCAAGCAAAATTTTAAAACTTCAGATTGGGTTGAAGTTCCCGAATACACCCCCCCCCCTCCCTTGGTCTATAACACTGAAGCCCATATGTCTGAAATGAAAAAGTACCTCACTTGAAAGGTTCCAGTTGACAGTGTTACGCCTTATTTCGTAGCATGAAGTATTGCTGAGGAGAAACAAAGAAAAGGAAGAAATGCGGAGTGATAGGAATTTTAAGATGACAACGAATTGACATATTCAGATAATTTTTTACTGAAAATTCCAAACTTACGTTGTGACTGCTTGAAGAAATGGGCAGTGCGTCCCATAATACATAGCTTCTAGACACTTTATGCCACAATAGACATGTGCCGCAGGGCAGCCCACGCCTGTGGTGTTCATCTAGTGTGGCCCCTTTTGTCCCTATAGTGAGCACGCCAGTGTGTTTCAGCTATTGAACACAAAGATGTCGAAAAAAAAGGGAGGGGGCAGTAAGCGTTTGTAAACTGGTGCATAATGTTTCCCGTACATTGTTGTAGTGTCCAGTCACGTGATTCTCTTTGCGTTTGTTTTTATTATAAATTTATACTAAACTTCGTCACTCGAGACTTACCCACATACTTACCAAAGTTTAAATGAGAAATCTCTAGGCATATTTAGGAGAGATGTAACCAAACTGTATACAACTACGTGTGTGTGTGTGTGTGTGTGTGTGTGTGTGTGTGTGTCTGTGTGTGCACGTAAAAGAATTACTGGTTGCACCGCTGACCGTGTGTGAGATATTTTTTTCATTTTTTCATTTCAACAGAAAATACCGCTGCGATTCACCAGTGTTCCATGTCATTTATAACTATGATACGGCTGTTTCTACACCTTAGTCGCAAGAGCCCCAGTCAAGGTTTTGCGCAATGAAACGTAATTCCAGTTTTCTTGTCTTGGTCGAGAACGATATCACGTGCTTCATAAATAAGTTACCTTTCTTTTTTTTTCAGCAACCACGAAGCGGCAAGCCAGCTTCAGCATTGTCTTTTCTCTGTTTTATTCGTATTTGTCTTAGCACCTACTTCCATTAAGATAAGTAAGTACCCTCTATCGCAAACGTGTGTCTCCTTAATAATAGGTTATAATGGCGAGATATATAGACACCATAGATTCCTACGTTTGGTTCCTGGCCGAAACATTAAGAACACAGTTGCATGATGTGCATGCTCTTTTCATGACCTGACGTCTATTTACCACTAGCATACATGTCTAGCTGCAGCTGTGGAGCTATTTCGATTCACGCCACACTAGGCCTGTGGGGGCAGCAAATATCTTGTCGCGGGCGAATATTCTTTCATTCGTGGAAAGTTGATCGCAACTCAGGCAACCGCTACATGTCTGTGGGTGTCCTCAGTAGTAGTCGAAAATATTTGACTGCTGACTTCAGCCAGTAGTCACTCCTGGTTAATCAATAACTCACTAACTGCCAAGATTGATAACTTCTAGTGAAACGTAATATGAGGGAAAAGTTTTATATAGCAATTATCGATTCAAATGTTGGGAAGGCGAAAAAGCGTGTTCCTGTGGTAATGGGCAACTGCGAATAACGTAGTAAGTGAACCCCGCAATCAAAGTACATGCATCTAACATTTATTAACAGTGTGGCTAGTAAGCTTACCAGACCATGCATATTCTACCAAATATTGGTTTTCATTGGGGCTTCGTTGGCGGATTCTATCTTGTCATACCACTGGCTATCCACAGGATGTGCTTCCATTGCACTAGATAAATAATAAAACCCTTTCACGCAATCAGAAAAAATATACCTGGGGCAGCGGTGGGATTCGAAACCCACGCCCTCCGAAGAGACTGGTGCCTAAAAACCAGCGCCTTAGACGCTCGGCCACGCTACCGTCCACGTCAGTGCTGTCCGGCTGCTTTATTGTGACTCCACGGCGCTTCGCGAACTGTATACAATGCCTCGAAACAGGCGGGCTCTGGTTTTTTGGGGGTTTTTTCTGATTCAGGTACTCGTTGGACACGTTTTTAATGTGGACCTTAGATTGGAAAGCATTTGACAGCTTCCCATTCTCGTGAATAGCTGTGCATGCAATAGAAAAAAGCATTATGCTTGCGAGGTTTTCGCTGACGTTACGTCATATCTTGTAGCATGAAAGAGGGAAGGAGATAGAAACAGAAGAAAAAAGTGGTGAAGAGACGGGTCTATTATGATGGCAACAACATGGCTCTTCTCGATAACATTTTGTTTGATAGGAACCGAAAAACAAGTTTAATAAAATTAGGCTTCTCGGTTAATGTGGGTGAAACCTCTGGCCCACTGCCGTCGGCAAGTCATCTTTTCGTCAGTCAGATCTTGTTATTTGTTTATATTAATCATTTGAAAGATATGAGTACCGATTGAATTATAAAATGTACAGTAGAGAAATTTGTCAGCAACCTATGAATTTCATGTTTGTTTGCGAGTGAGTGAGTTTGTGTGTACGTGCGTGCATGCGTGGGTGCAGGTGTGTGTGCGTGTGTGTGTATGTGAATTACCAAATAAGGCACTCTTTCCAAAGGTACACCTATCAACTAAAGCCAGGGACCCTAGCCTCCAAGTATTTCAGTCTGTAATAGCTTACGTCACTTATATAGCTATAATTTTGTTATTAAAGTGGAACAGCCATGCTTTAATGCGTTATGAACATTCACAATAGCTCTAGAACCCTCCCTCATAAGTTTTCATGGCTGGGTGTGTATTCAAAATACAGGCGTGATCAAAAGACCCCAGGGCTCTGTCCTATCTAATACTGTGCAAGGGCGACCTGTGAAGTCTTAAAGAAACTGCGAATTTTATTTGCGTTATTTTGAAATGTAGCTTTCGTGTGTTGCCTGAAAGAGAGACCAATGGGGCCAGGAGCAGCCGAGCAGGAAGGAGCAGAAGAGTGAAGACACTATTTAAAAGTACTGTTGACAGCTCCTCAAAAATAGGGCTACGAAAACTACCCACCGAGCTTCTTCCCTTCTCCTCTTTCAATATTCTCATTCCTCTTTTTCATAACATAATTTTTGCTGCCTGCTGGCCCAGTGCATGACAAGCTTTTAATTACATATATTTAAGACGTCAGGGAAACAGCACCTGCTCCGAATCGTTCGTAAAGCTGATAAGGCACAATGGCGAGATTACGGACTCTGTAGTTCTTGCGTTGGATATTTGTCAAGACGTTCAAACGTGCACGTGCGTGTGTTCGAACCCGGCCGCGGGGATCACATTTCAATATAGCAGAAATGTATAGGCTCGTGTAGTGTCCTATGGTGTTCTAATACAGTCTAACGGTGCAAAGTTAGTGCCCTTTGAAGAACACCAGGAGGTAGAAATTTGCGGAGCCCTAAACAACGACATGCCTTCATAATCATATCACCGTTTTGTGAATTCAAACCCCGAATGTTATTTGATTGCACTCATGTATTGTGCATTCACCCTCATTACGTCTCCACGCCAAGAGAGTTTACCACTCGCAGCCGCAGCTCTACAGCTGCGTAGGCATACTCGCGTCACTTCCACATCGTAAAACACCTGCACGCCTGCTTGCGCACGACATTTTGTGCGTGCGACGAATGTCATGCATGCGCGGGCGGCAATATTCTCATTCTTGGAGTTCCGCAAAACAAAAAGGCAAAAACTATACACGTATGACAGTGTTTCAGTGGTCCCCGAAAACATGGGCACCCAATATTGAGACCAGTTGTCACTTCTGGAGAAGTGCGATGCGATTATTGAGACGATAGACAACTTCAAGCAAAAGAAAAAAAACACAGGATACCTAGGCAAACAAAGTTACATCTTTACTTCACAACTACCCAAATATTATTCTTTTTTTTTTGAGATAGCAGGAAATTAGGAACAATATAATGGCGTAAAAATCAGACGTAATTTTTTTCTGAATAAAATTCTTCTTTTTTTGTTCATTTTCACAATAAGTTGCTCTCTTTGTGCACAAAATTCAGCCAGTTGAGGCTTGCTTGTACAGCACTACATGTAATGATGAAACGGCAAGGTTGTAGCTAAAACGTTACATGGCAGCGGTGGGACTCAACCCACGCCTACGAGGAAACTGGTACCGAAAAATAGCGCCTTAAACCACTCGGTCACGCTACCGACACAAGTGCCGCTCTGCCGACCTCGTGCGTCGCGTGGTGCTGCGCTGTAGATCTACACCGTCAATGTAAACAGGCTCACTGTTTCTCACTATATGTTCGTTGCACACGTTGCCGTATACAATGCTATATATACGTCCAAGCGGAAAGCAGTTCTCAGCTTCATTTTGCGTTATGCAACGTTGAATCAAAAGGCACTTGAAACATTCCGATAGACTTTGCTCGAGGCATTGACCCTATGGGGGTAACGTGATTTCTTTAACATGTAGCAGTTAGAACAAAAAGAAAAGATAACAAAAGAAGAGGAGCAGAGGGTTCCTCATGATGTGAACCGATCGCGCTGGCTTTCAGTGCGATTGCGTCGACAGATATACACAGAGGGACGTCACACTAAGCAATCCTGGTACTTATTGTTGTCGGTACACTGGAGTGCAGCAGTTTCCTTCAGGTTCAATTTTTTGTGCATTTACATTAAATTTTGTAACTGAACAAGAACCTATCAATATACATAAAATTACCATCTCTTTTAGTCACCTTTCCGATGCATCTACTCTAGCTATTTTTGTGATATACAAATTGTGTGATAAATTTGTGTGTGCCTTTGTGGCTGAAGAAAGCCCTTCAAATGTGAAAACACCACGCAACTGAACTGCTACTTGCATCAGAGAGCGCCTCTCTCAGACATTCTTGCTAAAGAAGCAGGCTGTATTCAGGCAAAAAACGGGGAAAGAAGGAGCGATCACGCGAGTGTTCTTTGTATGCCACGCCACAGCAATACCACGGAGTCGCTTTGGTGTGAGAATGAAATAAGCTTTGGCAGCTCTTGTAGCGGTGTCGATAGAGTGGTAGAATGATTACGCTTTTTTCAACCACCACAACTTTCATCTCAAGGCCAAATTGACAAAGTGTTTGTCATAACAGAACCCCGGTATTACGTTATCATTTGGATCAGTTGGCTGGGAAACAGATCGCGATAGTGGCGTAGAATGGAGTGAAATGACTCCTACCTTGAGCGGTGGACAACAGGCAAAGCCGTTCCATCTCACACTTTTCGTGCTTAACAAAACTTACATGAACCTTGCCGCAGAATGTTAAAGTAGCGGACACACTCCCTGTCTGTTTGATCATACGTTCTGGTCGTGCCCAAACCAAAGGCCTTCAGATGTAAACAGTTAGGAAGACTGGAGTTGGCGCATATCGAACAATAGCCTTCAAGGAAGACTCCCTTCCGTCCAGAGTGCTTCTGTAATTATGTAAGCCTTTAACCTACCGGTGCCTACGCGAGCGGAGCTACCGACTTCACCTGGAGCTTTGCCCTTGGGATAAGTTGGGCTCATGTCAGGTCAACGCCAGTGTTGATCACTGCTTTGGCTATATGTTCACTCTTACCACAATGTGAAAAGCATATGCTCGGTATATGCTCCTGTGACTCAGCAAGATATAGTCAAGAGTTGCTCGAATACGGTGTCAACCACAAACGTAAATTGCCATCGGACATAATAACTTGAGATTATCCTAATGACCTCATTCTTACTAAAAAGGCACACACGCTGCTGCACCCTTAAGGCCAGGTAGTGGGTGCCTAGCAAATTCGGAAAGATTACACCAAGTGTTTGAAGTACGCACAAGGCAAAGAACATCGCTATCGCGTTCAACTCCTGAAGTAGAAACTTAAGGGTCCACCAATTTTTCATATGCGCATCACCGCACAGTAACATGCACTTCAGATTGGTAAAACTGACATCTGTTTTCTAAGTGAGTATCGACGCTACGTCGTATAATAGATACCTTTGGGTGCTCACTAAATTCGACGTGCTTGGTAAGCCAATGATCAATCTCATAGCCTGAGGAGTCGACAGCAGGAGGGTCCTATGAATCTCTCTCAGCTTCAAATTGTTCCTTCTTCAAACATTTGCAGCAAAACGGAGAGTGGTGATAGTCGGGCTCGTGCTGTTCAGATGTTCTTTGTGATTCGTCTCTGCGCTGTTCCGCTACGAATTGCTCAAAAGGCACATTTCTCAAATACTTCTCCCCCTTCCGAAAAAGTTCCCCGCTATACACGTGCCCTCGACATACGCATGGCCATTCAAAATGCACGAAGAAGTCCGTCAAACTCACAAACTTAACTCGAAAAGTAAAAATACTGCACAATTCCCTAGGGAGAGAGAGAGAGAATAGATTGAGAGAAAAGGAGGGATGTCAATCAGGACTGTAGCATTCGGTTCGCCACCCTGCTCAAAGAGGAGGGGGAATGAAGAAGAAAGATGGCGAGAAAAGGCCACTACTTGTCCAATGCTCCGCGTGACACCGACTACCAGAATGGGTATATGAACGACTTTTTCAGGGGCGAAGCCCCTTATGGCGTGGTTTGTGTGTCCCCCGTTTGTTGTGCGTAACCACCGGTGGCGCATACCTGAGAGAGGTGGTATTTGCCATAGGGGATAGATGGGTGGGTATGTGCCACCACGGAAGTAGAGAGGCGATCGCGCGACTACGATCGCGATGAAAATGTGCGAGATGGTGGTACTTAGAGTGTTTACTAGATGAACGAATGGACGGATGCATGGACGACCGACAGGCAAGCAGACGGCTGGACGAATGGACGGACGGATGGACGGCTGGCAGCATGGAGGCACAGACGGACGGATGAACGCACGCATGGACGCAAGAACAGACGGACTAATGCAAAATGAACGCACTAATGGACGGAACCAAGAACGAACAGACAGATGGAAGCAAAGACGGACTGACGGACGCTTCGCCTCACTCATCATCAATCACTCCATGGATATGCTGCGATTTTTTACATACATTTCCCGGGATTTTTTTTACCAGCTGAAAAGAGTACTCATCTCGCACGTTGCTGAAAAAAGATCAGCCTGAAGTTTCTAACCCTGCCTTTATTTCTCATTTATACTTTTGCAAATAATTAGTGAGCCCGAGATGCATGATTCAAGCTGAAATAACCGTGAATCGGAGGTGGAGCAGAGCGAATGGGCGCACAAAAATAAACTAGCTGCTTTTATAACAACTGGAGGTTTGTATGCGCAAGGTTTATTTCAGCATTATACTACCGATTAGAATAAATTTAGCCCCACTGATAATGGTTGGTAAGGTGTGTGTCCAGGCGAATAACTATCACTCTCTCAACGAGTTCATGTTGGCGGCGCTTCGGTTTTCCTTTAACTTTAAAACGCTGTCCGCTTTTTTTTATTTGTACTCGATAATAATTTCTAATCCTTCCTTGATATATTCTTCTTTCATCTGAAAATTCAAGAACATCAGCTTTTGAATGACAAGTATTTTTACTATTTCCACTACTATTAGGTGTCGTGGGTCCTCATTAAAAGCACAAATATTATTTTTGTGGACAAAACTCAGGCCTTGTATATGCCCGAACAAAAAATACGGCTTTTGAAAGAGTCTGTACACAGTTAGGCCAGCATAAGCAACACAGAAGGTATGATGATGATGATGATGATGCGCCTTCGGCTTGGCTGGCACTCGCCCACAATGTGGGATCGGCAAGAACCGGGCGGCAGGATCATCAAGCGTGTTAGTTATAAGTCAGGCATTCACACTCAGGTAGTCTCGTAGCGGTAAATAATAATAACAATAGACTAACAAGGTAATCATTTTCTTGCCACTATGAACGCACACACGGCAGAGTAAACCTCCCTGTGGCTATAACCTAATGTAATCCCTCCGAAGGATAAAATTACTTCCACGTTTATTTTTAAACCTAGCTTCTCAATCGGTTCGACCAGGTATCTTTTCCATTGATAAGCATATCGTTGACAGGATAAAAAGAAATGATGTATTGATTCTGATTCCTTGCAAAAGAGACATAATGGAGATGCTGGGAGTCCAGCATCTCTGTTATATGTCAGTACACGACATGGCAGAGAATGAAGAAGACACCCTCGGACGCACGGGTCACGCGAGCACGGTTCACGCGGAGGCCTTCATCGCGATCTCCAGGCCTCATTCTTGGTCGTAGCCAGTCTACAGACGCAGATGTGCAGAGATGAATTCGCTGATTGGCAAGCAAGGCGACGTTGAGTTCAACCTGCGCGACAGGCAGGTGAGCGTGATCATCCTCCTGCTTGTGGCCATCGTAGCCGGCGTGTGTCGCGCGCTGCGACGCTTCTTCAACATACCCGTCGTTGCCGTGGTTGTGGCGCTGGGCTTTGGCGCAGGCCGCCTTGTCAGCGGCTACGACGCGAAGGAGAAAATCCTTCCGGTTACTGACCAGCAAATCCGCGAGCTGCTGTTCCTCTACCTGCCCGTGCTCACGTTTACCGGCTCGATCAACCTGCGCAGCCACCTGTTCAGGCAGTGCTTCTGGCAGTGCGTGCTGCTCGGATTCGGTGGTCTGCTCTTTAGCACCATGCTCTTCATGCTGTACATGTCGGGTATGCGCGAAGCCGAAAAACAGCACCTGGCCGAGACGGTGCTCATCAGCTTGCTCACCTGCTGTCCAGAGCTTATGTTCGTGTCTGACATGAACGCGCTGTCGTCTGCCCGCTCGCACATACTCGAGACCATCATCATGGGAGAGCCGCTCATCGGAGCCACCGTTCTCTGGATGGCCTACCGGTTCAGCACGCTGCCGGAGAAGTTGACTATTTACGCTTTCCTAAGGACAGTCACGTCTACGCTGTTCATCGGGCCGTTAGTGGGCAAAGCGCTGGGACACGCACTCGCGATGGTTATGATAGCGTTGGCACAAGACCTTCCCGTCTCCTTCATGGTGAGTGCTATCAGTGTTATAGCAACATGGGCCTTCGCCGAGCAGTTTATGCACGGTGCTGGCATCAGCACCATCCTCTCGATGGGTCTCACCACTAGCTCCCATGCAGATGCCACTGTGTACAATCCGATATCGATCAGAAAGTTCTGGATGCTCATCAGGTACGGCTACGAAATCGTCATCATGTTCCTGTCTGCTTATCGGATAGGCCGAGACTCGCGAGAGTTTCTGTCGTGGCACGAGATAATGAGCCCAGTAAACGCGTACGTTGCCAAGATCGGTGTCCGGTTTGTCACCATCATCGTGTTTTATCCGCTGTTGGCATCAGTGGGTTATAGCCTGAGTTGGCAGCAGTGCTTGATTGTGGCCTGGGCGAACTTCAAGGGCGCCATGATGATCGCCCTGGACTTGACCAGAGCTTTTCCGACCATCAACCTCAAGCACGCCCTCCAGGAACAATTTGTTCGTCTGGGCACGCTCTTCCTTGTGCAAGTCCTGAATACCACTACACTGCCAAAGCTAATGTCGATGCTCGGGCTGCTGGCACTGACGGACGTGGAAAGGGCCAACATGAACATGGTCATAATCACGCTTCGAAACACAGCGAGTTCATCAACTAACTTTCAGCGACGAGACAAGAAGTTCTCGGGTGCCGACTGGAAGTGGGTTCAGATGCACACGTGTATCGAAAACCCTTATGAAGACGTTGACGAAGACGACCACGCTGAGCAGACGGACACATACTTGCCGGCACTCGCCTACAGAAATGCTACTGCAAGGAAGGCCAGCTGTTCCATCCTTCGGCTTCAGAAGGTTTGTTGCAACAAGAAATGCGAGGATGGCATGATTCACAGCAAAACTAAGAGCAAGATACTGGCCGCCCTGCAGTATGCTATGGAGAAGGAAGTCTGCCTGGATTACACCATGATGAAGCCTTTCGTTACCGTCCCCGGTTGGATCTATGGGCTTAAGGACTTGGTGCAATGATTCGCAGGTAAGGAAGCCATCGAGAAGTGCCAATACAAATCAAGACGTTCCACCCGCTCACGTACGGAAGATGACGAAGAGGACATAGAGCACGTTAGCCTCCTATCAGCCATGCTCAAGGAAGGCTGGTACCATGTGCTAGTCGGATTCGTTGCTTTGGGCTTCGTCTTGCTGCTCAGTGGCCTGGCTTTGTTTACAATCAAAAAGCGCTCGGATACGTCCCAGTATGAGCTACTCCTGTCGATCACCACGTCAGTGCAAGCAGCTTACATTCTGCTCTACTCGATAGAGATGGTCATCCTGGTGTACACCCTTGGCATGCTGCGCATGGGCAAGAATATTTGGAAGCAGCTTGATGTTATCATGTACTTCCTGGTCGTGATCGAGTTCTTCCTAATCAGCATGACCTCCGTGAGCAGCGGCACCAAGCCTGACGCCACTTACACCAGCGTCCTGCAGATAAGCTTCATCACAGTAATCTAGTGTCGGATCATGAAGACGCTGCAGAAACGCGTCGTGCTATTCCTGTGGATATGGGACATGCTGGATGGGCTGCTGAACCGAAAACTGTTCTACGCGTATGACCTTAGCTGGGCCTACGTCACAGCTGAGCACGAGGTGATGAACAAGGTATCCCGTTTCGTCGCCATACCCCAGTTGGCGGCTTCCATACGCGAGAATAGTGGCTTGAACAAGCTGCACACGCTCAAAAACGTTGTGGACATCCAGCAGCGCTACCCCAATATCGAAGTGGCAACCAAGACTCGCCAGGCAGCTAGAAAGATCCTTAACAAGGCGTTCGATGGCCTCAGGGAGCTAAACGAAGGGGGTTTACTGGACGACAAGCAGTTCAGCCTGCTCTTCTCCAACCTGTCGTGGATGATCCAGCACGCCGATGGCATGCCCACCAACGTGACCGTGGGCAACACAGCATTCAACACGATGCTTAGCGTGCCATGGCTCTCGCGCGACGTCGTGCCACAGCTGCTCAATTGCTTCTACCAATATCTGAAGGAAGGTGAGCTACTGGTGGAAAAGAACAACATGCACGACTGTGTCTTCATTATCTGCTCGGGTATCGTCCGGGTGAGCGGCTGCAACAAGGAGCCCTGGGCGAACCCCGTGCAGCTCGCCAACTCGGACTCGACGCATTTCTACTTCTGCGAAGGAGCCTTCCAGGACTACCTCGTGGCGCCCGACAGTCTCGGCCTGTTGGGCTTCCTGACGTCGAGACCGTCGGTGTGCCAGTGTGCGTGCGAGACGGACGTCGAAATGTGCTGCATCCCTATGGAGGAGATGACAACGCTGGTCGAGCAGCTCCCGGAGGCGCCGAACCTCGTCTACCGCATGTGGTTCAGCGTCGCCATTCGCATCGGGCTTGCCGTGCTCGTGAACCAAAAGCGGTACCAGGTAGGTCTGTAGCTTTGATAGATTCAAAATTTCAAAATTCATATTAACGCCTTAGAACTAACAACAGCGTGCGCTGTTCTTCAGGTGCATTTTTCGGTACGAAAATTCACCTGGCGTTAACGCAACAAGAGATAGACGTTGCTTGCGCTGTTGTGTAACCGATTTTACGAACAACGTAGGTATCGGCAGTGATGTACTGGCAATAAGTCAAAGTCGCGTTGCTAGTTGGGTGAGAACATTACCGTGTCAACTTGGCACGATTCGGTGTAGTGAAAAACAAACGTTTGCACTGCCCATCTCACCTCCGGGTTCTTCAAGAAAGTGTTCTTGCCTTTCTATAATCCATACTTATGACCTACTTAAAGAGTGTACCTCTAATAAGATGTTAGTTTCTAACTCCTGTAGAGTCTATCATGAAGTTAACGGTATATCTGGAGGTTCTGAAAAGTGTTATTAGACTGTAAAAGCTAACAACTGTCAGCAAATAAGTTCAATTGTGTATTGTAGAAACGTATTACGTATCTGTGTTCAATGATTGCGGCAGCGCTCCACTGACGACCGTTTAAAGGGCCGTGCGACAATTTTGGGACAGCTTTATATAGCAAGAGAACGCGAGTAGCAATGAATGCCGTGACGAGTGCGAGAATAATGGTACGAATTTCCGCCCGGGGACTCATGTGCAATTGTCGTGAAGTCATCACGTCATGATGTCAAAATACCGTCACAAGTTCTTACGATTTGTGACGTAATAAGGACGTCTTCACATTGCGTTGGCTTTTTGCACCACAACATTTTGACGCCGAAGACGACTTCACGTTTGTGAGCGCTCCAAGGCTACTAACGCATGTCGCACGTCGGCCTACTTAAAATCTCAAACATGAAGCTCACAGACATATCAATAACGCCCCCGCACCTTCATGACTGCCTTTTATTGGCATGCTTTAAATTTCCTAATAGGAAAGTTCATGAGCTACACAAATATGACTTGTCTCAAGTAGCTTCTGGAGGAACCCCATTCGTCCAATATGCTTTGAAACATAACCGTACAACGGAAACTCTGTATTTCATAACTGGGGTTGAGATTTGAGGTGTTGTGGACATCGATATCTACTTGTTTTATGTCAAACTCCTTCAAAAATAAGCTATATATTGTATGTGAGAAATACTTTCGAATGGCAACGTTAGCTGACATTTTGTTTAAAATGTGAGCTTAACGGTACCTTCGAGAACTTCATACAACAAACGATGTTTTACATTGCCTCCATAATCAGCATACCTTAAACCAAGTGACGATAGTATGTGATTAAGTCATCAGGTGACGTCACGTCATGCGACTTCATAGTGACTACATCATTAAGTCATGCGTATTGTCAATCTGCGACTTTTTTGACGACGTATATGGTGACGTCATGATCACATAGCGAGTACTTGTTGACGCTGCCACTCGTGTTGACGCCGCCAGTACAGATGGTGAGTTTTTGCGTTTCATGACGCATCGAAGGATTTTGACAATTAAAAACAAAACTGGTGGCACTGCGGACTCACGCATGTGCTTCTCCCGCTCGGCAGGAGTGGACGCACGACAAGCTGAAGCGCTTCCTGGAGAACGGCATCATGCCCAACTTGTATTACGCAACCGACTTCTCGCTCGACGAGGCCGTGCTGGACGTAATCCTGGTCCAGGGCGTTGTCCAGTGCTCCAAGACGCACGAGCTCTACACAGGGCCCTCGTACATCCCCAGCACGGTGCGCGAGATGACGCTACCGGGCATCCCTTCCGACAGGGCCCGGCCCATAATGCTCATCACCACCGTGATGCGCTACCACCTGCCGAGCGACCTGGACTGGTTCCACCAGCCGCTCACGCACTACGACTCCAAGAAGCAGCGCGCCATCTCCATGGCGGTCGTCAAAACCGGCTAAACTATGTGGCCCGCTCAAAGGCACGACATATGTGCCGCCTTCTCGCCATCGAAACAACCACCACATGGCGATGCAGTAATCTTTGAAAATAGCTACACAGACTGCTGTGCCATTTAACTTCAGTATAGTTATAGGTTTTGTTTTGCACACTAAGCGTTTTTCGAAGAATGATTCTCTTTTCACCAAGTTACATATACAATTTTTATATATTTATTTCGTTTATATAATTATTTCGTCGTAGTTTTCATAATCATCCACCTAGGGTAGAATTTGCTATCGAAACGTATTTGCCACAGAGACTTGCTTTTACAGCAGCATGGGACCGATTACGATTGGACTCAAAATGCTTGGTACTTATGAAGTGAAGGACGCTGAACTGAAGCACTTAGGATTTCTTTAATTATTGTTTCTGAATCGCGCATTTAGCGCTGTGTGCGTCTTCCCATCGTACGGCGACGACACTCACGCCTGCTTTAGGGCTCTTGAAGGTGCTGTGGAAATTTGGGAACGGGGTTGCTACAGAACACGCTGACAGTATGCAGTCATTGCAGTAGACTGCTCTGGCTCATTGCTCGAGGAGGATGCACTGAAGTTCGTGCTCTTAAGTGGCGGTTGCAAAGCCATCTGTAGCGTGTTCAGCAATCAGAAATTTGAATTCGTAATTCTGTGATTATTGTACGAAAGAGAACTTTTGCCACATATGGCATTTAAATGTTCTTTATCGCAGGCCTTAGATCAGCATATGCGATCGCTTGGCCGTTTCCTGTTCTTCGTGTACTATATACAAGAGCTTGGATGTGGGTCTCTCAATAGCTGTGTAATATGAACCGGCACAAGAAGACATGGCAGCTTTATTACAGAGCTGTAGCTCATTCCTAACGCTCATTCTAAGCCGCGACCACGGACGTTCATATCAAGCGCACATTACGTGGGATCTCCACCGTGCTATCTCGCGCGAGTAAACTTTTGAGAAACGCGGCAGTAGCGGTTGATCGCTAAGCACCCCCGTTATGCTTGCGTTTGAGCTCCCAAAACAGTTCAGTGAATGACGATATTTATTGCTGCATGGAATGCTACATCGCTTTTAGAATATAAGGGAATAAATTGATTGATATGTGGAGTTTAACGTCCCAAAACCACAATTTGATTATGAGAGACGCCGTAGTGGAGGGCTCCGGAAATTTCGACCACCTGGGGTTCTTTAACGTGCACCCAAATCTGTATAAGGGAATAAAGATCGCAGCGACCTGGGTCCTCATCCAGTCCTCTGTCTAGCCTGGCTTTCCCATTCCCAATCGGGATCAACGAAGTGTGTTGGTATGCCGCGACGGCCTGGCACCCATACTGACCCTACTCTTTGTGAATTTTAAGGGCGAGAGCGGTCTGTTCGACCCCGCACCTCTACCCAGATATATGCGACAAATGAAAAAACTGGGATTCTAGAACCACTGGGATTCTAGAATCGCCTCCGCGAGTGCTTGTTGCACAGCTCTGCCCTTGCGACAAACTTTGGGCTGTCCAGGCGCGGGCCCAGGAAACCGCGAGGAGCCGAAAACTCCTAACAATGGCCGTCATCTAGGTGAGACCTTTTGCACATACCACTAACTTTCAGGACATTCCAGTAAAGTTGTTTTTGTGTATTTACTAATGTTATTGCCTCTCAGAAGACTCGGCACGAGAAAGCGAAATTAAAGATGTAGTACCGTCCACTGTCCGTCCCTCTAACCGCAAGTGATTGTTAAAACAATCTGCATGCACATCACCTGCAGCGTCTCGATAAAAGCCAGAACTTTCAACCACCAGTTCGCTTATGTATATCTAAGCCATCATGACTCCGTAAGCTACTGAAACATCTGTGCCCTCGGGAAGTGGAGGCGACTTTACATACTGCCAATTCCCCACGTTGGGTGTGAGTCATACTATAGACCTTCGTTATCATCATCCTCGCATACGGACCACGAATCACTTAATATAACGGCCGAATAGTTTACTGAAATTTTTTGAAGGGGTAGCAACTTTGCGAAGAGCTCTGCTATACGAACATGGCAGTATACGTGCAGTCCACGATGCGATGTGCACGTGACAAGGATACAGTTATGAAAAAATAATCACTGCCCTTCTACCCGCATAGATGCATCAGCGGCAATCACATTGTCACTTTCATATTGAAGTAAGTGGTCTTCTAACAATCCTCTAAAATAACAAGAAGATAGGATTTAGGCAGGAGTAGAGAATATATAACCCGTTTCATGGGCATACTGGTCAATTCTTTATCCGTTAAATCAATATCACTTACACTTGAGGGTTACAAATAATCCTGGAGAAACAAAACTTCAGAATCATATGTGCGCAAGACCAAGACTTCATAAGAAAAATGTTCTCTATTCAAAATTTAAACAAACTGCAATCGCTTTTAGGAGATTGTGTACATTCGAAAGTGTGTTTTACGGTTACAACGTGGAATCTTGGGATTCGGGCTTCTTGCCATTAAAAATTGTTTTCAGTAAATTTTGGTACCTCATCAAAACTTTGAACATCCTCTCACTCTAAAGGAACCAGACAATCCATATTGCATGCCACCCACAATTCAGAGTATGAAAACGCAGCCAAATTTTATAGAAGCCGACAAGAAAACATACAATAATTCATAAGCAGATTGTCTCGGCGTACCCCGGAAGGTTGTTGGCCAAGTTTACATGCCAACCACAGCGCGTGTTGCCTACAGTGCGCGTGGCCTTCTTCTTGCACAGTGTGGTTGCCAACTTGGCGTTTCATTGTAAAGTACCCCAGATGTTCAGCACAGCCACCTTTGGCAATAATCATATTTATCATTGCCTATACTGAAAACAGATGCTAACATCAGCCGTCAGAGCAGAAATGATCATGGATCTCTTGGAGCCTGCTTACCAACCCCGAGTCCTAGGAGCAGCGTCAGCTTTTCCAACGGTCATGTGACCTGGCAAGCAGTCACGCTTATAACCACGCCCTATGAGGAATTAAAAGTACTTACACTTCTGCAAATAAAAGGCCGTTCTATCTTTCTCTGCAACCGGGACGTCTGGCATTATATATTATTTAATACCTTGAGCATATATTGCACGATTGTTCTATGTATCTATCCATTGACCAATAAAGCTGATTCATTCTGATTGTTAATGTAACGCTTGAAATAATTGCGGTGAATGTCTGAAAAAGAAGACTTTTCAAGATTGTACACGAAATAGAAATTTAAGGTACCTTTATTCACATGATTTGTTTCGATTATTGCTATTTAAACATACTCCCTATTCGTCGTAGAAGAAGGAGGAGGAGGAAGGATAAAAATTGTGGGATCGCTGAGTGTTGAACGCGGTAGTGATATTCTGTTCCTAGCACGTACTTTAGTACATGAATTTTTTTTTCAACTTGCTGTGCACCCACTCTATGCACCCACTACGAGGCCTTAAGAGTGCAGTAGCGTGTGTGCCTTTTATAGTGCGTGACTGGCTTAATACGCTGAAGTCATTGTGATAATCCCGTGTTCTAATGGCAATGCACGCTTGTACCACGCATAATTATGACAATATGTCATGCTGCATTGCGAGGTATGCATACATAACGCGTGGTTTTTTAAAGCATGTGTCACTTTAACGGCATTTTCAAGCAGAGGAGGTTAACTTCAATGTATTCAAAAGCAACGGTGTGGCTGTGTGATAGCACGGCTGGTTTCAACGCAAACGACTCAGGTTCAATCCCCACTCAGACCCAGAATTCTTATTCTTTATACATCTGCATCTTTCTCGACTTTTTGGTCACGCAAGAATGACAGTTCGCTTACAATCAACGGCGTGGACGCAGACGCCGGAATTTCACATCATTCAGAAAAAAAAGGATAGAATGCAATAGGATGGAAAGGTGGGCTAGTTGGTAATTCATGCTGGTTCAGCGAACTGGGAGCGCGGGGGTTAACACAGACCCAAAGCAAAGAGGAGGCACACAGAACGAGCCCTCAACTAAGAACTGGTTTATTCTCACGTTCGAAGCACATATAAGTACACAAGTGTGCGCATGTGAACATGTGTGCATGGAATAAGATGATAGTGTGAGCACCAAGCGTGGCGTTCATTCGAAGCACTTGTCTATGAATTATCAATATAGTTAAACTCACAGTCAAGTAGTGATAATGACGGATGGCTTATACACTGGTTCTTATTTCTAGAGATGTGATATGCTTCGGAAACTTCACGCGTGGTTTGAAGCAGATGCCGAAAAAGTACACTTGTTTTTTCAAACAACGGTTGACACTTGCAGGTATTGCAATGTGAAGCTAAAACGGAAACAGGACCCGCCGTATCTAATCGCATCGGTGTGTAAGAGACTTCTGCGGATGATGAGAAACGGTGATAAACGTGCGTGTGTTTCTGCAGAATGCAATAAAGGAAACAAACACGTGGCCGTCATTCCTTACATTCATAAATTGGCGCATGGGCTGAAAAATGTGGGGAACCGGTTATGTGTGCGCGTTGTTTTCTCTGCACCCAATAAATTGGGCCATACATGCGCCATGGTGCATAGATGGGCGCAGGGCGCGTCAAAAAGCAGAGGCTGTTTGCAGAAGCATACAAAACAATTTGTTAAGTGTTCTTTAGGAGTGGTGTATAGCATACCGCTAACGTGCGGTCGCATGTACGTCGGCCAGACCAGGTGATGTTTGAATATATGCCTCAGGGAGCATTTGAGTTCCTTAAAAGGTAGTCCTTTTTCGTTTTAGATTCACATTGCGATTCATGCAAGTGTCAACGGTCGTTTGGAAAAAAACAAGTGTACTTTTTCGGCATCCGCTTCAAACCACACGTGAAATTTCTGAAGTATATCACATTTCTAGAAATAAGAATCAATGTATCAGCTATCCGTTATTATCACTACTTGACTGTGAGTTTAACTATAATGATATTTCGTAGACAAGTGCTTCGAATGAACGCCACGCTTGCTGCTCACACTATCATCTTATTCCTGTTGACATGCGCACCCTTGTGTACTTATATGTGCTTCGAACGGGAGAATAAACCAGTTGTTAGTTGAGCGCTCCTGCTGTGTGCCTCATCTTTGCTTTGTGTCTGTGTTTACCCCCGCGCTCCCAGTTTGCTGAACCGTCATGAAAAAAGGATAAATGCAGGCAGTTGTGGTTGGGCCTTCAGTCCAGGGCTCCGTTGGCATGAGCGGCTCGATGGGCCTGGTCAAGCAAAACTGTTTGGCTCTCCTAGGATAGCCGTCCACCAGATAATTCCATAAAGTATTCTCTCTCTCTCTCTCTCTCTCTCTCTCTCGCTCTGCTTGGCCTCGTTCGCAAGCCACGCCTCCGACTTCCTGAGCAACGTGCGGATGGTTAGTAACGTTCACTGAGCATATACACCTGGTGTCAAACAACTAAGAAACTCTTCGTAAATTTAATTACAATCATTTCACAAGTCACTTCGACGACGTCAACAAAAATGGCGATACGTCAGTTCTCCGCCTTCGTTTCCTCTCTTTTTCCTCCTCTCTCCCTTTCTCCATTTTTATTTCTCTTTTTTTCCTAAATTCTACTGCTGCACACTTCGCTGCTGATCCCATGTGGTGGGTTGTGTCATTCTTCCGGAAATCATCATCATCATTGCCCACTTAGCTCCCTTCCCCCTCTCTGCATTTCTAGGTTGTTATAGATGGCTGTCTTCGAGGAGAAGAAGAAAAGAGGTACCTCACGCCACTTTGCGCATCCGCTCGAACTTCACTTCGCTTCAATATATTAGCTCAATTTAGCTTCCACAACCAATTCTGCAAGGAAAATTCTGGAACTCGGTTAATCCCTGTATTGGGTACGAGCCTTGCTCTAGGGAGAAGAAGAAGAAGAAGAAGAAAAAGGCTGGTTCTTCTCCTTTGGTTCTGTGTTCGAGACGTCTGAACCACATAGATGTGGGCCAGTGGACCTTCAGCTGTCCTGCGTGCTGTCACGTAAACCCTGGTAGCTTAATGCAGCGTTGACGTGAGAGACACCGCTGGTGCTATCAAAAGTGGCGGCAAAACATCCGAGAATACCTGTGAAGCCTACCGCCAACGACCTGTGGAGATGCGAGGCTTTTACTGAAAGCATGCGCCTACCTCCGGCAACGATACCTTGAGATGAACTGGGCTCTTTACGAGCCCCGCTTCAGACGCGGCAGCAGCTCCGCGCGAAAATTTGCCAATAATGAGGGAACTGCATCGTGTTGGCATGGTGGCGACAATGGCCGAATTTCCGCAGTCTCTCTTGCGCAACAGAACCAGCAGCCATGATGTTAGCACCGACGCTAGAGAGGTTCATTTCTCATTCAACGAACGCGAATCGCCTCACAATGTCAGCAGCGTAACAGCGGGTGAGGAGCCGCAGTCTAGACACGGCATACATTGCCGCAGCAGCAATAGCATCTGCAGCAACAACAACTGCTACAAGAGAACCAACCCCTTTGAAGTGCCCTCAGAACAGCTCAGTCAACGACTCTGTTCACCATCAATGTTTCGTTCCAGAAGCCCTGAACAGCCGTCATCATCACGCTCGTTCAAATGGTCTATCGAACAGATGGCCGAGCTTTTCCCGGTTAACATTGACGAAGAAGAGCTAAGTTCTGTCCAGCCCGAAGAAAGCTACGACCCGTTTGAGGAGTAGTTGCAGCAGGCCATCGACCTGTTCTTCTCTTCCCAGCAAATCGTCCCGTCGCCATCGAAGCCTCTATTGAGGGTGTGGAGTGCCACTCAAGCGGTCGTTGGTGAAAACAGTGGCATGCAAACGGGACGAGAGCTTAACACAGCCACAGTGTGGAGCCGAAGGACGCCTTCAGAACTCCCAGAGGTTGACCTTTGTACAGTTTTGAGAGACACGGCTGAAAACAGACAAACAGACCGCGAAGAGATCACTAGCCGCAGATCCGTTAAGCGTAGGCTGTTCTCTAACGTTTTTGAAGAAGAAATAAACAACGAGAGTTGGAGCTGTCAACCGCTAAGCCCAACGACCGTCGACTCCATGGAAAGGCCCTCTTCCACGATGCCTCTTCACATGGTCCTGCAGTCGACTCCTATCAGGGATGGCGGTTTCATGCGCATTAGTTGGAATCGGCCTTCTGATCTAGAAGATAGAATCACACGGCTTTCCCCCATATGTGCCATAGGCGGTTCAAGGTCACTGCTCGAGGTGACACCATCGGACCACTAAAGCCTGAAGCTACTCAAGCTTGACGAGAATTTGCGGTTTTCTTGAGGGCTTGTTAGCCTGACGATCCTTGATAGCTACCTCGACGTGCTGGAGCTCAAGGACGGATGTCCTTGCACCTTACTTCAGGTGACACAGCCCTTGCTCTAGCGGACCATGGCAGGGCGAGCCTGAGGCTGTTCTAACCTCATTTAAAAATTTCTTCGACCTCGCCGATAGCGACAAGCGCACTGACACCTTCTTGCTGGTGGTCGAATTTAGTATTTATATTAGAATGTGGCTGATTACTAGGAAGTTCTCGCGCTTGTTTACAACAGCGAATAAAACGTAAATATAAGCGTTAAAGAAAAAAAATGCGTGAAAGCACTAGAAGCGCTCTGCTTTAGCGACAGCCAAACTGGTCGACACTTAAGCAATTCTGGCTGTAGCTATTTAGCTGAGTTAGGCTATTATTTTCCTCCCTCTATTGCTTAGTGTTTAAATGCGAATCATTTCCTAGCCTACGGCAGGCACGTTGAACTTTTTATTCACGTATCTCTCTCTGTAGCAGAATACACCTCGGTCCTTTGGTGACCATCGTCATCTTCGCCTGGGGTAGGTGAAAATTAGTATAGGAAGTTAAGAAACATTAACTAATGTGTGTGACTGGTCAAGACATAAATAACGTGATAATCCCATCACCCATGTCGTCGAATCATCTTCTGTAAGCACCTGTGCCACCTGCTCGCATGCGCGGTATGAGGCTATGCGCCACAGGTGATTCCCAGTTTATTTCTACTCCGGAGTGGCGGCAGCAAACATCGGTTAGATAAATGCGAGAGTGTTAAGAAACGTATCCACGCATCTTCATGAAGTGAATTATGAGGAGTGCGGGTTGAAGCGCTGGGAAATCGTTCGTTGTTACCGACCATCACCGGTGACACTGTCCACCTGGTCTCCATCTCCGGTAGACAACGCTTCTCCATGGCATTTAGCCACCGCTTGCTGCACCTTCAACTTCGGGGTAGCTTGTTGAATTTCTCGTTTTTTAACTCTTACGGTGCTGTGGCCTTCTATTTTGTTCTGGTTGACAGCGTTTTGTCTTGGTATTGTAAACTTTTTTTTTCGGCCATATGTCCCGCCACGATAAAAGCCCATACATTTAACATCCATCAATCAAAGCTTATGAGAGAGAGAGAGAAAGCATTTGCTAACTGCCCTCCAATAAATGTTTTTTTCTCTTTTTCTCTGCCATTTGCTTTGATTAGTGAACAGTCAAATGGTGTTTTATGGTGTTCTGGCCATTTACATTGTTTGTTCTAGCTAACAGCTTTTGTTAACTTTTTTATGCTCCCAGATGTCCTGGTTCGTCCACATGCACCTGCGCAACATGTGCTGTAGACGCTTAACGACGTTTTATGGACGAAGACACAATGACAAGTCTTAAGATTCTTCGCCCCTAAAACTTACACCGGCAACATTGATCCGACGAATACAAAATATAAATAATAAAGTCCAAGCAGCAGTTGAATCCGAGAATTCTGCGTGACAATCAAGTATTCTATCAAGGCAAAGATACCCTATGCAAGCTTAATGTTGGCGAAAAGTCAATTGTGTTTCCAGTGCTGGTTATCTAATATTATAAACTACACATACGTACTCCTGTAATGCAGGTGTCACGTCGAACTAACGTCAATTGTATACTTAAACGCCATTCAGAAAAGTTGGTTTACGTAGCACTATGCATAGCCACCCTACAACCAAGCACAGGCACTATACATATCAGCATACCGCTTGAGGTGTTGGTAATCGCAATGATGCTTTTTGCATCGTTGCACAACAACAAAAAACTGATTGTATGAGTTATTTGAGATGACCTTGCAGAAAGAAAACTTTTGGATCATAAACGGGTGACCAAGATTCATTAAAAATATGGATTGATATGTGGGGTTTAACGTCCCAAAACCACCATATGATTAGAGAGACGCCGTAGTGGAGGGCTCCGGAAATTTAGACCACCTGGGGTTCTTTAACGTGCACCCAAATCTGAGCACACGGGCCTACAACATTTCCGCCTCCATCGGAAATGCAGCCACCGCAGCCGGGATTCGAACCCGCGCCCTGCGGGTCAGCAGCCGAGTACCTTAGCCACTAGACCACCGCGGCGGGGCTCATTAAAAATATTCGCGATTCATAATTGAATACAAACTGTAATCGCCTTTGTGATAGTGCAGTAATTTTAAAATATGTTTTTAAGATAAGAATCCGGAATCTGCAAGCTAGATTGGGAATTGGGACCGCTTGTTATCAAAAAAAATTGTCTTGGTACCTCATGGCGAGTTCCAAAACCCTAACACTCTAAAACAAAAACCTAGTGAAATAATTTTGACTGCTGCTTCCCCCCCCCCTCTCCAGTATGCAATGCAACGAAAATTCTAGAATTGGACGAATGTACCCACAATAAATCACAAGCATCTCAGCGCAGCTCATTATGATTGTGCCTCCTTAGTTTGTTGTCGGGATAAAACACACCTAGATATATAGCGCAGTCTCTTTCGGTTATTATTTCTTGACGATACTGAACAGAAACGTTAATTGGAGCATTCAAACAAGAAATAATCACAGATATTTTGGATACTGAGCAGGCCATGTCAATGCTCCAAAAGAAGCGTCGGCTTTGCCAGCGTCCAGAAGAACTGGCGCGAGCCAATGGGGTCCTTAAGAAAGAGCCACACCATGCGAGTAAGATCACTCGCACTTCTTGCATCCATCTTCTCTTCGCAAGAGGAACGTCTAAAATTACATATGCTTTAAAGGGACTGCCATGATAGCTTTATATTTGCTCATAGCTGAGTAAAATAACTCTGTCTTATTGGTAACATAAGTCTCTAAATAATACTTATGAAGTCGGCTGTTAAGATTGGATTATATATATATATATATATATATATATATATATATATATATATATATATATATATATATATATATATATATATATATATATATACTTTCTAAGCTGTGCAGGAATATCACGCACGTCATACAAAACCTAGAAATTTCAAGTCCTCATGCGGTATTCGTGATCTGGCCTATAGGTTTTGTTTAGTCGGCCCCTCGTGCCTTTTTCTCCTCCCCCTTTTTGCTTTTTATCCTTTGCTTTATATATTGCCTCGGTCTTGCAATGAACCTTCAGTTGATATCAGTACCGACTTGCCAAACTAGGCATTCTTCAGACTTTCTATCATTTATATGTGTATCATGACGCACATGACATGTATGATGTGATTTTTGTGCTATGATCTGTCATTTGTCTTCATTGCACATCCGTGTCACGCTTTGCCTATTTTGGCAATTACCAACCTATTGAAACTGCCACGACAGCACTAAGGCCTCGCAATGTGTCGTGTATAATATGACGTACATCAGATGCATGACGTTATTTTCATGTTATCACCTACCATTTACGTTCATCTCGCGCTCGGCTCGTGCCTTGCCATTTTTGGCACACATCAGGTCAATGAAATGGCCGTGTGAGCACAAAGACATAGGTGGTCATATAGGCACACACTTGCACACAAAATGACTTTGGTTTGCCAAAGAATTCTCATGCATTTATACACAAAAGACTCCCATAACGAGTTGTCAACAATATGTGCTCAAACCGTACCGTCAAAAGGATAAAGTGAGCCCCATTTTCGCACATTTTACTGAAAGCCCCCCCCCCCTATCACTGCATGCAGGGCAGCGCCATAAAACGGGAATTTTTGAACCAAATGCAGCCCGCAAGAAGCTATGTTTCCACTCTGTAGCGAAGATTCGAACACATCTAGGTGCTTCAAATCGTAGAGCTTCTAACTGGAATGTCTGGTATTCATTCATGGGGCACAGACATTCAGAGGTGTTCCTCGAAGCCTTTCACTTTTAAAAAGCTTCCAGTGCTGAAAAGGACGATGACGCAGAGCAAGGACATGGTGGCACGAGCACTGTTTCTCTCAACAAACATTATCAGGTGCAGTACGCTCATCAAAGATGACTATTACCAACTAGTATAGATTTCCCTTCTTGTTTTTAGAAGGGCTTGTCCAAATCTCTGAAGTCTCCATGATTTATTTCTCTTCTCACGCGTGTGATCTGTAATGCTAAAAAAGCGCATTTGGTTTTGTCTTTCTGTCTCGGATCCTTTCCCTAATTAGGGCACTAAGACTACAGGAGTTTGAGGAAAAGGGGTGTACAGGGGAGGTCACTGTAATGTATGGGCAAACCCTCACGCCGACCTTACGTAACACACCCTCAAACTTCCTACGGCTTCATTCTATTGCCTCTACTCTAGCGCGGCGCAGCCTTTATCCAGCGCCGCCGCAGCCTCTCCGCATGCAGCTTTCTAGCATCCAGGAAGTGGGCGAGGTTCTCGAGGAGCAACACTACGGTGGCGAGGCCTATGCCGAGGCCTAGCAAGAGACACGTTGCAAGGGAGTGTTCCAGGCTGGCAGATGCCTCTCCCTCGTCTGACTCCGTCTCCGATGACGACGCTTGTGCCACGACGGACTCACAGCCCGGAGCGGAGATCTCGGCCAGCCACTTGTCCAGCAGGCCACCCTCACGCATCTGGCCTAGCCTGTGCCGGTGAGGCGAAAGAAAATCAACACGAGGGGATTTGTTCGCAGTTGTGGACAAACACAACTACTAAAAGATCTTCGTCTGTCAGCGATTCTGGAGGAGTTTAACATATTCATCCCCTTCTTTCGGAATGGTCAGAAGGTACTGAAACTGTATTTATTAGAAGCCCATCTGGTAAAGGTAATGTGTTCGTAACATTTTCAATGGCCATGGACCATTAAAAAAGTATGAAATGCTTGTGTACAACTGAAAATGGCGAATTACGTGTCATTCATGAGCATGACAACAAATCATCTCAATGTGCGCACCTAGGACACATCATTTGACCGTGCACATCAGTTTTACTGACAAACAATACTATTCAATAATACTGAGGCCATGCTTTTACTCTCAATGCTACATTTCGTAAATTAAGCAGCGATGTGAGTGAAAATACTATTTTCTTCCTGCTTTGTCACAATATTCTGGCAATGTACTTGCTTTATTCCCTTCAAAGGTAGTGTAATCATATAATATAGGAGCATATACAAAAGAAAATGCAAGTACATTCCACGCGAAAAAAAAAGAGTGCTTCTTATAAGAAGCACCAAACACGCAGCATATCGCAATTCTTTGACAAGGTGAAAACACAATAAAGTTAAAAGAAAAATAATGAACTATGGTGAAAGTGCCGTGCCTTGAGATTAAAGAAAAATATTTTAGGGGTAATTGCTCAAACAAGTAGTATTGTTTAAGATATTTAGCATCACACATTTTCACTTGGGTGCCGAACGTTTGAATTTTTTGTGAGATAAATCGCCTCAATAACTACTTCTCACATTCACGCATACCCGCATGATCTTATTCCAGCAAGAACGGAGATGGTCGGAAATATGCGGGGTAC
The DNA here is from genome assembly GCF_013339725.1 of Rhipicephalus microplus. NCBI lineage: Eukaryota > Metazoa > Arthropoda > Arachnida > Ixodida > Ixodidae > Rhipicephalus > Rhipicephalus microplus. The sequence continues at coordinate 14,539 of NW_023612860.1, read as the reverse complement.
ACTTGATAGAGATAAAATGACTTATTATATATATAACAGCTTTCATCATCCTGTGACTTCATTCTCAATGTGACCACGACGCCATACTCCCTTGTTGTTATTGCCCCATGAACCGAATATTAAAAGCATGAACGGGCATAAACAGTCCCTTGTGAAGTAGGTGCAAGAGAGGATGGCGAACAGCCCGTTGACGGTGAATGAATGTTCACTGCATGAAGGAGATTGTTGAGTAAAAATGAACAAGCAGAAAAAACTATATTACAGTTCAGTATCAAGCAGGCTTGTGCAGCAAAAAGGCTCACAGTCCTCAATTCACTGGCTTTCCTAAATAAGGTACTTATAAATTCTCCCAGCGACTAAAGCTTTCTTCCCGCATTATCCAATGTCTATTTCCTCCATCCTATTCTCTACATTATTCAAATGTACGTTGGCCTATAACTTTACAATTCAAAAAGATCTTTCTCTCTATCTCTCTCTCCAGATAAAAGTATGTTCCCACGAACACTCGTCACGCCTGTCATTTTAAACCCTTTGATATACTTCCTTGCATAAACACAATATAAGGATACACAGAACTAATATTTGAGGCACCATGTATACCCTATGGCCCTTACGAAAGTATCCCCCTCTGCAAAAGCCGTTCCTCATGCTTGAGATCGAGCTACTTCGGCGGGACATCTATATGCGGCCTGCCGGTTCGCGTGGTAAGCTTTATTGAACGACGTCTTACTTGGCGTCCAGCGTACGTCGTACGGCCCTGGGCAGTCCCTTCCGCACGAACATGGCCATAGGCACCTGGGTGACCGGATGCCGGGCATAGTAGAACTCGCCGTGCAGCATCGGGCAGTGACGGTGCAGCCGTCTATTGATGGCCACACGTGTGAAGAGCATTGCCGCACGCTCGGCTTGGATATCTTGCAGCGTCGACAAGCTGAACAGCTCTGCGGCAGGCAGTGCACCGCCCTGCTCCACCAGACGTCGGTAGACCTTCTGGAACGCCTCCACGTGTGTGAACTGAACACGTGCGGGACAAAGATTGAACCAGTGACCCGGATATGACAGAAGCAAAACTACTATGAAAGGTAACATGCAAAGCAGCGCTGAAACATCTATTTTCTGCGCGGGCTCTCCACGGACGATTCAGACTAGATCTAGACGGCGTTCTGACGAAAAAAAGTCATCTAGGCACCGTTTCGCATCCACGTCAACGTGGCAAATCAATCTATTTTGTGCTTTTCTTTTGCACGTTTTCTTCCTGCTTAGCAGTAACTACCTAGAAATTGCAAACATTTTCGTTGTCAGCATGATATTCCGAATAATGCTTCCAACCTCCCCAAGTTAATGTATTAGTTTTATATCTCTTAATCTATACTGTTTTTTTATTGCGATGACAATTATATGTACTCTCGATGTGCATTCTTTCTTACGACGTCGTGTTTCGTATATGAGGTCCAAAAGATAAAATTCATTTGTACCTCATACGGAGATCCCTTGTTCTATCTCTATCAGAGTCTACCTACATTCAAGGACATATATAGTGTTGTCAACTTCTTCGCCTTGTGAGATCATGAAGATACTAGAACCTAATATGCATAATCTTCTATTCGCATTTTTTGATGTTTACATGTGATAATAAGATGAACCCTGTCAGTACCTTTATGGCCTGGTAGAATCCAGACCCACGCAGCAACACCGGTCTTATCTTCTCCTCCCGTGCCAGGTCCTCTATGTCCCAGATTCGTTCGACATCTTGCTTGACCAGAAGACTGGCTTTCATGAACGCCGTAAAAAAAGTGGTGACCAGGATGACGCTTATCAGCCAAAAGCACGTCACGACACGCTGGCTGACGGGGTTTGGCTTGCTCCTAGCACGGCACGGCTGCCGCGAAAGTGAAAAGCGAGAATGTCAACCCTTGCCTCCGCATCGCACGTCTTCTTCATAGCGCCCTTAAAAATGCTGTGTGACGTTGGACACGTTGGTGCCGGCCACTGTTCTGTTGCCATTTGGGCTACCATGATAGTAGATATGTTCGCTAAACGTTCATGATCAGCGCCTGCACTGATGATAGAGGGAAGGTCCTGCTTAGTGCCTACAATCATGTTGGTGTGTGTTCAGGTGAGATAGGCGTCCGGTACAATATACCGCATGCCGAACGGCCCACAGGCCACCACTGCTTATGTAGCGTTACGTTGCGCTATACTTACTATGAACATGCCCGCGCTTAGTTAAAAAAAACAAAGGTCAGAGCAGGACACTATATTTAAACGCAGTTAGCAAAGGGGAAACCGTGCGGGGACATTGTGTGCAAATCTTGAAAGACTAGACCTGACCTATAACATCCTAACCTTAACGTACAAACCATCGAGCATACACGGGGTGTCACAGCGTTCCCAAAGTCTTTATGATCAATTGTTTACTGTGATGGGCAGTGCCCCAGTGTTTTCATGCGACGTGTATCTTCAACAGCCGCCCTTTTCTGGATCAGGGCAACTTTCTATGTATATCTTAATTGTCCGCCACTAGAGCACTTTATTGTGACCACACAAAAGCTTTACCATTACTTGATATGTAACGTTAAGGACATCCTATGCGCAATGATATGCTCTTAGTGACATTGATTTCTTAACTGACGCTTAGTAACATTCCTGTTTATGCGAACGACACCAGGCATCGCATTCTTTTATCATGGCCCATAAAAGACAACCGCATTTATATACCAGTTGTTACTGCCTTCCTCCCCCCTCCTCTCGGCCTCTTTTGAACCTTTCTGCAGCTTATCCGCTGTTGCGGTTCTAACTTTTGTGTATGCATCGTGTTTACTCCGTTGACGCAAAGCCCCCTTTTTTCACGCATGAGCAGTAAGATTTGTTGGCCTTGGTAACTTTTCCGCTGCGAGTTCCTTGTGTACATTTACATTCCAATCACCGTATTTTTATGTATGTTTTCAGAAGTCGCCTTCAACCCATCCTTCAGCTTTCCACCAAGAGTCATATGCGAAGCTGGGTGCTAAAGTGTCTGTCTGTCTGTCTGTCTGTCTGTCTGTCTGTCTGTCTGTCTGTCTGTCTGTCTGTCTGTCTGTCTGTTCGTCCGTTCGTCCGTCCGTCCGTCCATCTGTCTGTCTGTCTGTCTCTTAGTTTTTGCGACAAATAAGCCAACAAATTACGCTCAAGTTTACTTCATGGTGGCCTTATATTTTACATTGAGCTTTATTGTCCTGTGATGGTGGCAGTAAGTGCATTGATTGTTGGCCAAAAGAATTTTGCCTACCTAATGTGGAACACCATGTGCATGGAGAAATATAGTGCTGAACAATATGGCGCACTCTTGTACTCACTCTCCGAAAGAACGCTGGTGACGAAATGCCAGATGAAGTATCCCAGGTGGCGATATTTCTCTGAGCCGGAACTCAAGGCTCTTTCGATGATGTAATGTAGCAAACCAGAAGTCAGAAGGCTGGTGACGATCAACATCCAGACCTGAAAATTGAGATCACCAGACCAAACAGTCGCGCCATTCGCACAATATGCAGTTTGTGACTGCTTTCCTACAAGGCTATAGTCTCTGCAACAAATTTAAATTTGTATTTATACAACATATATGCATGACGTCGAAGGTGGAGAGTTCAGCTCCAGATATAAAAAAACTGATCTAAAGTTAATCGTCTGAATCTACCCATGCGATCATTAGAAGGGTGGGTGTGTATCCATACGTGAAATACAAATAAGTGGTAATGCAAATCGAGGATAGGCTTAATGTTAAACAAAAATATTCACATGCCACGACAAAAAATTACAATAGTTACACACAACTGATCATTTCTGCAAGCAGACTACAGAAACACCATGAGAAGGAACAAAAAGACAATAAATGCGAAAGAAAAAAATACATATCTAGACGAAAATTTACAATGTTACGCATAGCTCGTCATCTCGTCATTCCCACAAAGAGTCTACAAGAACAGCAATCTACAGGTGGCCAATTAACAACAGCGAACTTATTCGATGCTTCGTGCCACTATACTCGCAGTGAGTTAAGGACACAGAAAGGTCACTGGCGATCGTTTGTATTATTTCTTTCCATGGTCGGAAGTGCAAGCTATGATGGTTTCAACACCATCGGCGAAAACGTGAGCGCGATGGCGAAGAGGTTGTTCCTGAATTGTTTGGGCCTCCCTCCTAGGATGACCATTTCCTCGTACGAGTAGGGCACTGTTGGATCGGCCACTGACACGCGCTGGGCAGTCACCACCAGTGGTCCGGGAGCGATGTCTGCCTCCTGTAGATAAAAAGAACACACAAACGGGCAGATAACACATGCATTGGACTGATACTGAATGAGCCGAGTATTGCATTTTTTTAATCCACTGGCTGTCAAGGCATCTTGTTTTTCATTTCTTGTTATTTTTTAAATCTTTACTTTCGTCAATTTATTTCTTTACTGTTACAGTATGTTAGCGTAAGAATCGTGGGTGGAAGCAGCCTACGAATACACCTTTTTTTTTTTACTTGCGAGCAATACATTGCGTGCTCGAAAGGACAAAACAAATATCACATGGAAGAGACCTGACATAAAACGCAATGCATCTGCCGACTGAGTTCACAAAAACTGAGCACCAAAACTTAAGTAATTGTGCACCTAAACTCCAACCATTCTTCTCCTGTAATTAAAATATATAGTTAATTTCAACTGACTAGGTTTATTGCCTTATGAAAATTGAGTTTACATGGCACAATGAACTTACGCTAATATATTCCGTCATTTGTTCGAGAATGTTTTTGTGTCGCTACTTTTTTTATTTCTTCTTTTCGTTATTAAATATATATATATATATATATATATATATATTATTTATTTATTTATTTATATTTGTATATATATATATATATATATATATATATATATATATATATATATATATCCGCCTGGGTCTCTGTCCTCATCTTCACTGGGTGTCACCACACACCACAATCATTATCGTGTGTGTGCACGATCGGTCTCAGACTGCCCGTTCGCTGCTGAGCCCTTGGGCTGAATAAACGCTGTCTCAACCAAGGCGTCATACGTGGTCGAGGGGTATTTTCGGTCCTCGGTACTCTCCCACTTCGCTCGACTCCCTGGAGCTGCGTTCAAGCCACCGATTGCCCCCACTGTCTGGCAGCACGTCACAGAACGAGCCCGCCGGCGCTGCTGCCATCGCTGCTGCCATCTCTCCCCGCTGTCTTCAGCCGGGCCTCCTGTTTACGTACACAGCCGCCATCGTGATCTCCCTCTAGAGTTTCGCCGGTCATCGCGGGGAAGACGTGGAGGACTGGCTCGATGAGTACAGCCGCGTGAGTGTTGCTAATCACTGGGACGATAGCGCCAAGCTCCGTTACGTCTCTTTCTACTTGACCGGTGTGGCGAAGACATGGTATTTCAACCACGTCATTGACTTACCCGACTGGGCGACCTTCTAGCACCAGTTGCAACATGTTTTTTTGGTACACCGTCCATTCGTTCCGCCATCGCAAATAGGACCCTCGATACTCGCCGACAACATCCCGGCGAATCTTACACTTCCTACATTGAGGATGTCCTTTCACTCTGCCGGCGTGTCAATTCATCTATGCTAGAATCGGACGAAGTACGCCACATCTTGAAAGGCATTGGCCCTGTTGATTTTAATGCCCTCGCTGCGCAAAACCAGCTACTATCGCTAACGTCGTCGCGACATGCCAGTGCCTTGACTCGATGGACTCCGTTCGTCTCCAAACGGACATTGGTTACCACCACTCCACGTCCCATGGCCATCTGCGTGACCTCATCCGGGACATTATACGAGAAGAATTGCGGTTTATGGGCTTCACACCTCCTTCACCACATTCAACACAGCCTTCGGGAGTTCCTTTGGTGACCTCATTAGGGATGAGCTTACATCCCTGACCGGCCCTGATCTCGTAAGACCACCTGTTTCTCGCACCATATCAACCTACGCTCAAGTGACTACCGCGTCTCCGAGCGACGTACACGTGATGTTGCCGCAACCATCTTACGCGTTGGTTCCTGCCGCTCCCCCAGTCAACTACTGTTAGATGTCACCCGACCCTTCTTCGGCCCACCTGAGCGCGCTATCTCCAGGTGCCCCTAACCCTTCTACTCCCCACCCTGGCGCTCGTCCCGCCCTGTCTGGTATTACTGTGGGTATCGCAGCCACATTTCTCGTTTCTGCCGCAAGCGCCAGCAAGACAAGCGCCACGGTTACGACATGCGTGAACGAGATGTGTACTATCAAGGTCAAACGCCATTCATCACCTCCACACCAATCTGCCTCGCCGCCCGCATCGAGTGCACCTCGAAACAGCCGGAACTCCAGACGTCGTTCACCATCCCCCTTTCGCCGCTACTCCGCCCCACTTCGGCCTGCCTCATTCCTCTCTGCCAGTCATTCGGAAAACTAAGTGATGCAGATTCTGGGGGAAAAACTGTATTCTGAATTAGGACTGATATTCCTCCACCAGGCCCATGCAACATGATTTCGGTGGTAGTTTAAGAAGTGTACATGGATGCTCTGGTGGACACGGGTGCAGCATTTTCTGATGTGCGTGTTGATTTAGGCCAACGTCTGAAAAAAGAGATAACCCCTAACGATGTACCCACTTTGGTTGCTGCCCAGGGGTATACCATTCGCCCTTCCGCTTTCTGTACAACCCGCGTTTTTATTCATGGTATCCTACACCACATTCAGTTGGCCGTCCTAACTGCTCTCACAAATTATTTTAGGGTGTGATTTTTTTTTCTTCTGGATCCGCGGCTATTTGCTGTGGCCAATGCGTCGTCCACTTCACCGACACGGACTGCACGCTCAACGACGACCCCAAGAGGCCACTTCGTTTGAGAGCTGCGGAAGATACCGAATTACCACCAGGTCATGAGCGAATTGTAACGATTACCTCCAAGGACATCGACCATGGCGACGTCTTGGTATCACCGTCATTTAGCTGCGTCGGTAAAGGCATCATTCTCGCTTCCGGTGCAGTTCGGTTTCTCAATGGTTCCGTACTTGTCGCCGCTGTGAATACAACATCCGAAAAAATTCTACTGCCTCAGAACACCACGGTGGCCAGAGTGACGGATCCCGAGCCCACGTGCATCGTGCCGCTTCATGCCGACTCCTCCAACGATAGCCCTAGTAGTGAGCCTACTTCTTCCGCCTTTAGTGCAGCCATTAGCGACGACTTGACAGCTTTACAGACGCAACAGCTGCTTGATTTGTTAAGGAAACTCGCAAGTTCCTTCGATGTTTACTACTCGACGTTGGGCCGCGGTACTACTACAACGCATCGAATCCACACAGTCGGAACATGTGTTGTACGCCGGCGGCCCTAGCGCGTGCCTCCTGCTGAGAGAAAAATTATCGAAGAAAACGTAGCTGACATGCTCAAACGAGAGGTAATTCGCCCCCCATCTGGCCCTTGGTTGTCGCCTGTGGTTCTTGTTAGTAAGAAGGATGGCTCCGTGCGCTTTTGCGTCGATTACAGGGCGCTAAACAAAATCACTCGTAAGGATCTGCACCCAATGCCTCGCATTAACGATGACCTGGATTCTCTGCAAGGCGCGAAATACATTTCTAGCTTCGACCTGCGTTCCGGATACTGGCAAATTCCTATGCACGAAGAAGATGAAGAGAAAACGGCATTCGCAATCCCCAACGGGCTATACGAATTCCACGTTATGCCTTTCGGGCTGTGCAACGCGCCTGTTACATGAGCGCATGATCGATACCGTCCTGCGCAGCTTCAAATGGAAGACCTGCCTCTGCTACTTGGAGGACATCGTCAATTTTTCGTCAACGTTTCCACAGCACCTACAACGTTTGCATGACGTTCTGACGTGTCTTGCCGCCACTGGTCTCGAACTCAACACAAAAAATGCCGTTTCGCCACAAAAGCTATCAAGGTTATGGGCCACGCCATGACCAAAGACGGAATTCGGCCAGACCCGGACAAAATTGGTACGGTGCTTCGCTTTCCGCGCCCCGAAAGTCCGAAAGAGTTGCGAAGTTTACTTGGTCTCGCCTCCTGTTTTCGCCGTTTTCTACGCAACTTCGCATCAATAGCGGCTCCACTGCACCAGCTTCTTGCTTCCGACGTGCCCTTTCTGTGGCCGGAAGAATGTCAAACAGCATTTGACTTTTTAAAGTGTGCCTCACGTCCGAACCTGTACTCCGCTACTTTGATGAGGCCGCACCGACCATTCTACATACGCACGCTAGCAGCCGTGGTATAGGGTCTGTTCTGCTCCAGCGTGACACCTGTTCACAAGGGAGAGTAGTTGCATATGCCAGTAGAGTTCTAACTGCGACCGAGAAGAACTATACCATAACTGAGCAGGAGTGATTCGCTTTGGTCTGGTCAGTGCAAATGTTCCGTCTGTATCTCCACGGCCGTCATTTTAGGATCGTACGGACCACGACGCCCTATGTTGGCTTTCCACGCTGAAGAACTTGTCTGGACGCTTGGGTCGGTGGATTCTACGTTTACAAGAGTATGACTTCGACATCACTTACAAGTCAGGTAGAAAACACCAAGACGTTGACGCCCTTTCGCGCTGTCCGCTACCAAATACCCAGCTCAGCATCGGTCAAAGTTCGGCCATCACTTCTACTGCAGCGCCTGCACTCACCTCAATAAACCAGCTATTCTCGGATGACAGCGCACATTTCACTCCTGCCAGCTGTCTGATCCGTACTGTGGGCGTATTATGGACCAGCTCTTAGGAGCTTCGCATCCACCTAACGCACGACATCGTCGTCAACTCTTGCGATTTAAGCTCGAAAATGGAGTTTTGTACCGTATCATCTACCACCCAGATGGTCAACGCTGGGTTCCCCTGCTACCACGCTCTCTTCGACTTGACGTGCTTAAAGCCTTCTACGACGACTTGACTGCCAGACATCTTGGTATTCAAAAACCTTACGACTCCATTCGAAGTCGCTTCTACTGGCCTGGCACTTCTACTAGCATTGCGTGCTACGCCGGTTCCTGCATCCCTTGCCAGCGTCGTAAAATCCAGACCACTGCACCGGCTGGGCCTCTGCAGCCGATTCCGTGCCCAACAACGCCATTTAAGGTTGTGGGTATTGACCTTTACGGCCCTCTTCCCGTTACATCTACTAGCAAACGATGGATAGTGACCGCAGTAGACCAATTGACAGGCTACGCGGAGACAACGTCTGTATCAACTGCCTCTGCTTCGGACGTTGCCGACGTTGTTCTGCACGCCATCATTCTGTGCCATGTCGTCTCTCGTATATTGCTGAGTGACCGTCGAAGGGTGTTTCTGTCAGAAGTGCTAAATGAAGTATTGCGCGCCTCTGGAATAACACACAAGACAGCTTCAAGCTACCATTCTCAAAACAAATGGTCCTCACCGAGAGGTTTCACCATACTCTTGCTGATATGATAGCTGTCTACATCAGTCCAGACCACAAAAACTGGAATACTCTTCTGCCATTCCTCACCTTTGCCTACAAGAAGGCCATTCAGCGCACCACCGGATATTCGCTGTTCTACCTCGTTTATGGACACTCCCCTACTTTCTCCCTCAACGTTTCCTTTTTCAACAGTGACGTCAACTCGTCTCCGTCTACCAGCGAGGAATACATTTCAAGAATAGCCCGGTGTCGTGATCGTGCTCGCAACAACACGGAAGCGCGACAGCAAGATCGAAAGTCATTTATGACGCATTCCATCGCCTTGTATTCTTCCGACCTGGTGACGAGGTGCTCCTATTTACACTTGTTCGTACACCTGGTCTGTGTGACAAGTTTCAGCCACACTTCAATGGGCCTTACATAGTTATCGAGCAGACTTCGCCTGTTAATTATTGTGTGACCCCACTTGTCGTCCCGACATACCGCCATAGCTACACCACAGAGATCGTGAACGTGTCTCGCATGAAGCCTTTCAGACGACGTTCTCTGTCATATTGACATTGTATGGCCAGGTTGGCCACTTTGATGTGGGGGTAATTAATGTGGGCATTTGTCATGCGCTTCTTTTCATATATGCATTGTCATAATCATCATCATCCACCTGGGTCTCTGTCCTCATCTTCACTGGGTGTCACCACAATCATCATCGTGTGTGTGCACGCTCGGTCTCAGACTGCCTGTTCGCTGCTGAGCCCTTGGGCTGAATAAACGCAAACAAATGACAAGCGCAACATTCATGACCCATAAAAACAAAAGTTTCCAAGTCAGTAGGGTGTCCCTAACCCATGTTAATAATGACTACATACACTACATAGATACACTAATCACAATATGGACTATGTACATGAATATATATGTACAGAATTTACAAGACTTGGTGAAGATGTAGCAAGTATATACAACAAGTATGGAATTCGTAAAATTTACATATTTACAGAGTTGTAATGTAGTGCATATGCACAACAACTCACACCCATATTGGGCACGCACAAACACATAGAAATAGTAAACACATACAGATTACATGCACTAATCAGACACTGACAGATGACCTGGCTATAGGAACCAGGCCAGGTGGAAAACTAATCGAACACGTCTATCAACTACAGACAGAAAGTGGCGCGACCAATGTCGTAGAAAATTATTCCTCCCCAAGGAAGAACAATTTCTCCGACAGAAACGATAGAAGTTCCGAGTATAAGCGTTCCAGAATCGGAAAGAGAGCACAACGACGAAGACCTGCCGCAACAGCCTCGCACCTATTACGCCACAAACAAAAAGCTACCGCAGTTATTAGAAGGCGTGCAAAGCGACTACGCGAGCAGCGACCATATGTGACAAAGTGATTAACACCTAGGCCACGAAAACTAGTGTAACGGACTTCCAAAACATCTTTGCAATGACACATTGCTGCTGCATATGCTGGTTAGACTCCTTTAAAGGGGCACTTAGGACAAGTGGAAAATGGTACCATGCCCCACTTATCCTGTCTGTCCCGTGTTGGGAGTAAATTTTATCCAAGACGCCACATGAAGTCATGGAGGACAGCAGGCAAAAACAATGCGGTTATCGCGCTCCACGAGACTGTCTCGATCGTGCTAGACGGCTGGATGAACCAGACAAGCAGAAGAGCCGCCGTTGTTTCTACAATGCGGCTTTCGAGAATGTCCACATCGGGACAAAACCTGCTGGGCGTGTCCGATAAAAAGCTACTGCCGTTGAGTAAAATGCAGGCACGTCAAGTGTTTGAGTGCAGAATTAAGCCGTGCATCTGGTGGTAAATAGCGTATCTTGGTGCCTAAGAAATAGCAGGCAAGATGACGCGTGGGACACTGATCACCATGCAACGACCGAAGTAAGAATCATAGGGCAAGCAGCCGACAGTGAAAGAGACGGATGGAATGCGAATCCACCGCAGTTTCTCGGTTGCCCAAGTGCTGCTTGGCAAACCAGCTCTGTTCCACCTGACCAGAAAAATGAGCCACTATGAGGGATCGCAACGACCCAGTGATTCGTAATGGGGCTGTACGACATGAGATATGTACCACGCACGGCCGCAAAACACAGTCTGTGCTCAATACCTCTATCTAGCATCGGTAAATCACACTCTTGTGCATTCCGGACGTGTTGTTTACATCTGTGACTACTGAAACCTACAAGGAGGCTGATATGCCGTAGCAAGAATAATCAAGCCCCAGAATGCGAATGGGGTCACTTTTTTGAAGACCGAAAAAGGGACTTAGGCAGGCGTCTGGGAACCACTGGATAAGTATAGACCATTTGAAACATTTAACGCAGCACCTGAAATCGTGCCATACGCAGCAAAAAGTTGTAGGCTACGGGATAAACTGCCCTCATTCTACAAGTGCAACGTGATGGCATCAGCAAATGCTGCCACCGTCACGGTACCACTACATGGAAGACGAAGGCCTCGAACGTATGGATCAGCGATTTGTGAGTGAAGAATGGTTCGAGGCTGAATACAAAAAGTGCAGGGGATAAAGGACACCCCTGGCGAACACCACGGTGTAACAGGAAATGGCGCACTTTCTAAACCATCAAAACACAGCGTGCTGCGTATATTTCGGTATGCGTTTCTGAGAAGCTCGAAGAAGTTTTGGGACAAGCCAAATGCTTGCCGTTCCGCTAACTATAAAGCTATGTTCTAGGCGTGGAATGCCTTTTCTTGGTCAAGTGAAACCAAGAGACCCCGGGCTGATCTTGCCAACGTGTACGCAATTATATCACGCGTAACAAAGGAGAGACTGCGGATTTCTCTTCCAGGAATAGAGCACGCCTGATGATGACCTATTAAGGAAGGCGTCAGGCTTCTCAAACGCCGAGTGATAACTACTGCGAAAGTTTTATAGTCGGCCCTGAGGAGCGTTATTGGTCTCCACTCCTCTGCGCAAACCGACGACGGGTCAATTTTAGGTATTAAACAATTCGACCATCGCGAAAGCTGTCAGGGAAAATCAAAGTTATCAAAACATGGTAAATAACGGAGGTGAAAAAAGCATCAATGTTGTCCCAAAACGTTAAATAAAACTCAACAGGCAACCCGTCCGGCCCGGGGGCCGAGCCACGCTTCATGGAAAACAGTGCCTCTTTCACTTCGTCGGCTGACGGACTTGTGCAAAGTTGTTCAGCTACTTCTGATGAAATTTGAGGGAGCCAACTTAACATTGTGGATGTTTCAGTAGTACCGTATTGTGACAGTGTCGTACGAGCCATGTTGGCAAAGTGAGCCAAGAAAACTGATTGATCGCGTGTCTTCGGCAACGCAGTTTGTAAGGATCTTGCGGCCCGAGTTCCTAGTAGACTCGACGGATTGAGAAGCGAGCTTTTCGCAAAGCACAGAACCTCAGGGTGAGCACATGTATTACATCTGCAACGCCAAGCATGGCCGCCGTCAACGACGACGCTGGAATAAGGCGTTGAAACGACCCCGTAACTCTCGCTGCCATGCGCGCATTAAGGGAGTTAGCCGAACAACCGAGGAGCATACGCAGCTTTGTGGCAGTGTCCGCTAGTGCTTCGGTCGTACGGCGTCCAAGGACACGCCCTGATACTGAGCAGTGCAGATGCCACTTTTCTTGAGCGCGTCCCACACCTCCGGACCGGATTCCAAAAAAGAGGCACGCAATATTCTAGATCAACTTGAGCGTGAACGCGCTTCGTGCAGTATGCGATGTCAAGACGCCGAGGTCTCACTGATGATTAGAAAGGGAAAATAAGCCTCGAGCGTCACTGGTCGGTGGTCCTGATATATAAACAGGGGTTGAAGGTAATGTTACTACACCGGAGCGTGATCGGCACATAGAAACGATCCAACCGACTAGACGACGTGCTACGCCGCCAAGTCCAGGCATACTGTGGTCCATGCACTAGTCTGTGCGTATCTATCAAAGAAAATTGTTGGACCAGGCGACGCAGATCCCACGCGTTCCAATCAAATGACCCCATCCTGGACCTTGCACGTCAGCTCGCGTGCCCTAATACACAATTAAAATCTCCATTGAGTATGACATGTCGACCGTCTAAAAAATGCACGTCCAGGTCATGGGAAAAAATGGCAGCATATCCACGGAGTGAATGATGGAGAGTGAGGTGAAAAATTAGTCCGTCCATTCGTTCTTGCTTCCGTCCGTCCATGCGTCCGTCAATGTGACCGTCCATGCGTCCATCAGTCCATCCGTGCGTGCGTCTGTTCGTGCGTCCGTCCCTGCGTTCGTCCATGCAGCCGCCCCTGCGTCCGTTCATGCATCCATCCACGCATCTGTCTAAATGTCCGTTCGTCCATCTATTCAACACTCCCAGTACCACCATCTTGCATCTTTTCAACATATATTCCCCATATAGAAGCACCGCCATCCAGCGGACATTCCAAGGACTAAACGAGAAGTGGCACACGGACAATTTCTTACGGCTTGCGCTTCGGGTCCACTTCCCACCTTTAACCACCTCGAGTTCATGGTATATACTAGTTCACTGTATTCATGGCACTGCGGCCGAACGCTCGCTAAACCTTTCGAAAACCAAGGAGGTTACCAAGGAGAGTAGTGACGTGCAACTTTTCAGTCAGATAGTGCTCACGTACATGCCAATGCTGCTAATGGGAAATGAGAGGCGGAGAATTCGGCTTTTACTTTCTTACGGCTTGCGCTTCGTATCTTCTTCACATTTTAACCACCTCGAGTTCATTCATGGTATATACAAATTCATTGTATTCATGGCACTGCGGCTCAACACCTCGCTAAATCGTTCTAAAGCTAAGGAGGTTACACCCAGCGAGTATAACGTAGCAACCCTTTCTTGTCAGATAGTGCTCAATGTACATGCCAATGGCTGCTAATGGTGATCGCAGCCTGCGCGGTCAACTAAAAGCCGAATGCTCCTGTCTCTCATTCCCTATCATCAGCCATTGACATGTACATTGAGCACTATTTTTTATTGTTAACAACGCACAGAAGAAGTCCTTCGCCGGCAACCACCTTGGAGGTCAAAATGTTATAGTCTTGTTCATACTACAGGAGACGAACGGGTGCTGCTATAAGGAGGCTTTG
>NW_023612859.1:0-43105 GCF_013339725.1 Rhipicephalus microplus | reverse complement strand
GCTGACAGGAAGAGGGCAGGGAGCATTGCTAGGTCAGCAGTAACTGATGTGGTCGAATGAAGTGGTCGATGAATTCAAAATATGTGGGCTATTTCAATAGAAACAACGATTCGGCTAGTTGGTTTAAATGCTTGGTAACTTTGTGGTTTAGGCGCATGAAGAACGACAAAGAAACACAAGACAAGCACTTATTCACAACTAAATCATTTATTGAGTAGAGAAGAATATAAATGCACCAAATAGAGATCAACGCTTGTGTCTGAAAGGCAAGATGATATTCATGGCAACGCGTGAAACATTATTTAACAAAAGCAGAAAGATTATCGGGAAACATAATCTAGAATGACAAGCTCATTTTCATGTAGCGACACCGAATACTGGCTGACGCACTGATTTTCTCGTTTTCTATATGAAGTGCTTCAATCTCTTCTCGAGTGAGTTAATTGCTACTACGAAAACGAACTTCACTGTTTTTGAAAACAGGGTAGCAGCCGCACACTCTGTAATGAATCGAGATACGCCGCTCCTGAATATTTCAAAGATGTATCGTGCTCACTAGGACGGACATTGATGAACCTTCCCGACTGGCCTATGTATAGTTTACAAAAGCCTATGGCTTATTTACTACGCGTACAAAACTGGCTTCCCGCCAGCTTAAGAATGCGGGTCTACGGCGAGAAATCGACCCACGTACAAGCTGATTTGGTCGTGTGGCCTTCCGACACGCAGCCAAATGCTGGAGAGCGTGCGCAGATATCGACACAAGCAGTCCTCGGCACCTTAAAATGCGCTTGAATTTGCCTACAGGAGTTAATAATCTTTCAAATTTATAGCACATCTTACAAAATATACATCATGGTCATATTAGTTTCGTATGTACTCGAGGGCTAACTCTTGAGCAATAATTTTGCAAGAAGCAAGGCTGCTTCTCCGAAAAAAGCTAGCTCGGCGCCATTTTTTAACTCTTCAGGCATCGGACCGAATTGCGATGAAGGTTTGCTGCAGTTCAGCACGGACGGAGTAGGCTTCGAGTTGGCGTTCCTTCTTGCGGAAGGCCTGCTCTTCCTGGCTTATATGATCTTCAAGACGTCGGGCTACTTGAGTGCCGGAGACCCATCCCCGGGCGATGAAGCCGCCGCAGACGAAGACGTCGCAGAGGAGGCGAAGAAAGTGGAGACTGCTGTTCAGAAAGGCGACTACGTCAGCAACTCCATGTTAGTGTGGAGGCTGCACAAACACTTCGGCGCCTTGCACGCCGTGCGTGGAATCTACATGGCCCTGCGCCCGTCCGAGTGTTTCGGCCTCCTCGGAGTCAATGGCGCGGGCAAAACGACCACGTTCCAGATGTTGGCCGCGCTCATCAGCGTGTCGTACGGCGACGCGAGCACTGCGGTGGCCAAGCTCAGTGCAAACGCTCGAAGAGTAAGTGCCTATTTCTGACGGAGAGCAGCATTCGTTCGCGTCACGTTCAATGGACATGCAAAGCATTTTAAATTTCGCTCGCTCATGTATTTGAAATGGAAGTTGTCGTGGAAGCCGCAAGTACAGCCGCTTTCTAATGACCAAACAAAACGCTAAGTATGCGCATGCGCCGTGGAGTTACCACGGCACGCGTGCGCTTTACTACACACAACCGTCTTGACACCCCAAAAGCACACGTCCCCTTCCACTAATCATAACAAGAAGATTAGCTTGCTTGCCGGGCCACTTTTGAAGGGGTCCTGAAAGACGAGTTCACGTTGGCCTTTCTCAGCGTGGCATCGCGGCAGAGCCAAGTCACGGAAGTCAAAGGCTCACTAAAGAGAGGAGAGATGTTTCCGTATCGGTAAAGTACGAATTCACAATCCTGAAAAAAATACTATTACCGCGAGGAGACACTTGGTAAGCGAGACAACGCGCGAAAAGAAAATGTGGGGTGAGGCGCCACTTTGAGATTGCCGCACAAAACATCGTGACGTCAAATTGAAGATTTTAAAGAGGTCTACTGAGTCCTACGTGGCCGCTAGTCAATAAAAATGAAGTACACCGCCATCTATTGGTGTCATAGACATAGCAGACGAAGTTGCAGAAAAATATATTGAGGTAATGTTGTGGAAATACCAAAACAAATTTTCACATTTTGGTTGTCAAGCAGAAAGATTGCGTTACGAAATTTCAAAATTATACTTCAGCCTTTATTTTTACCACAAATACTAAACTTATTATAGTGAAATTTGTACTATATTCTACAGTCTATTTATATAAACATTGTCAATATTTCTTTTTTCTATCCCTTTAGGCGAGATTTACTAACGGAGGGCCACGTTTATTCACTTCACTAAGACTAAATAACTGTGGACAGGCCAAAGATTGAAATCAAAAATAATTGTCGTGGTTTCATGTCCCAAAACCACAATATGGTAATGAGAGATGCCGTAGTCAAAGGCTTCGCAAGTTTTGACCACCTGGGGTTCTTTGAAGTGCACCTAAATCAAAGCACACGGGTATTTTGGCCTGTACATTGAAGACGCAGCTGCCACTGCCAAGATTCAATCCTGTGACCAGCGGGTCAGCCACAAGTGCCGACGGCTGAAAATTTGGATGTAACCTTGAGATGCCAGTGCTAGCTAGGCACCAATTAGCTCCACTGCGTCTCTAAAATTGCGCCGCTAGCGCAAGCTACGCCCCGATCATTGTTTTATGTTGCGATATTCTATGCCTATATATAATAGACCATGTGAACATCTCACATGACGCCGAGACCTGGTTCTTGTGCGTTACCTGCTTTGACTTAGGATGCAGGTGAAGCAGGTGACGTACTTGCAAAGCCGGTGCTCAACTGTTTTGATGCAATACGGGCTGAACGTCAGTCAATTACCTTGATTGATTGATATGTGGGTTTTAATGTCTGAAAACCACCGTATGAGTATGAGAGACGCCGTAGTGGAGGGCAGTCAATTACCTTCTCAAGTTTGGTATTTCAAACTTGTATACTACAATAATATTTAATCTAAAAGCAGTGAGTACCATCGCCGCTTTTCTCTTCTGACTTCAAGAATTTGGTGTCTCTCATAATTATACAGTGGTTTTGGGACGTTAAACCCCACAAATAATTGAATCAAATCAAGAATTTGGTTAGTAAAACTGTTTAAAGTTGAAATACTGCATAGCAAGTGGTTTTTGGCTGTCACATTTTCGGAAAATACTAAGCGTTCCGAGTTCTTCTTTTCAACTATCAAAACAAAGCAAGGTTTGTCGATACAGATGGTCAAACACGAGCTTGATATATACATATCTACTTCTTGTACTTTCGCGCACCACAGTGGCAGTCGCAGGTCAGTTACTGCTTCCAACTGGGCGGACTGTTGGACAGACTGAACGCGTACGAGTACCTCTACCTCGTCGGTCGGCTGCGAGGCATCGTCGACAGTGACTTGAAGCCCATGGTGGACAGTGTTATAGCTGTCGTGGACCTCACGGAACACGCCTCGAAACAGTGCGGAGTATACAGGTTCGTTCATGTGAGCTATATACTTTACAAGTCTCGGGAAAAGTTTGAATATCCTGTATACCCCCCTCAGTATCTGTAATATCGACACTTTTGACCTAGCTTCCTAGTACCATTCGAACTTCAGCGCATCATCAATTTTACTATGACTCTTTGCTCATACAGTGCTTTATAGATTTCGGGACTCAATATAACAAATATGAATTGTATATTCTGCTCATCTTTTGAGATATGGAGTTCATTTTGTTGTTACTGTTGCTGCTAAACCAAGAACAGATGTCTTGGTAATATAGCTGACACTAATTATACCAACAAGGTCGCCCGGAGTGGAATCGTGTATTTCAATATATCCTGACGGCATTCACGCTGCATGCTCCCCTGAATGCGCGCATCATGACTTTTCTGTCAGCGGTTCTTGCTGCGTCTGCTAGGCGTTCTTGGGGAAAACAATGTGGGCAAACTTGTCTTCTGCTTGTTTCGTACTTGTGTTGGCACCTGTGCCTCGTTTCTTATAGTTGTAATATTTTCTGTCCAAAATAAAATGTTTTTAAAAAATACAAATAGATAGAGTTTTATAACACCAATTGGCGTGTTACTTTTCAAAACGACAGTATTATCATCAGGCGCGCAGTAGTGGAGGGCTACAGAAATTTCAACTATCTAGTGGGCTTTAACGAACTCACACGGCGCAACGCATTCTGCCTTCTACCTTCCCGCGACCACCGACATGTGACCGCCTGAGCTCGGATCTAACCCACATCTTTGAATAAGCAGACAAGCACCTTAACTACAGTAGAGCTGAGGCGTACGATACAGATGTAATCATAGACGTGAGAATAGAGGTAGCCAGGGGGGCAGGCTGCCTCCCAGGTCTCCTAAGAAGGGGGGAAGGGGGTACTAAGTCAGCCCCTCACATTGACATATCAAGCTGGGGGCGTTGCGATTTAGGGGCAGGGACGCAAAGACAGCCCCTTAGAATTCGCATAACAGAAGGGGAGGAGTGGGGGAGGGGGAAAGTGCTGCGAAGAGCATTAGCTCCCGCTTCTTCGGCGAACTCGGCGCGCGCCTATGGATATTGCCACCTGGCCATGAACTGCGGCGAGCACGAGCCCGCATCGAGGAGAAAAAAACGAGGAAGAAGTTGTTGGGCTAGCGCGCTCTCGCCGAGGCTTTTGTTTTTGGTTGTGGTGTCCCTGACCTGCGCCTCTGTGACTACGCGGTATTCTTTACCTGAAGTCCCTCTTGTTCACGCGCGACAACTGGTGGAGTCGCTGGGTATTCCCAGTCAATGATCCAAACGCCTCCTGGGAGCCCTATACCCGCAGTCGCAACACCTGTCCACCGGGCCAGCCGGAGAATCCGAGGATTGTCCCCCGAGCGTGAACCTCTACCGGAGATGGCATCAACTGCACCACCCCAGAGCGGTACGGAAAATATTCCGATGGCTAATTACACGCTGCAGAAGCCACGAGTGCCGAAGGTGTTCCGTGGCTCCATGTTGGAGGATGTTGTGGACTGGTTGGCTCACTTTGAACGCGTTGCGGCTTTCAACGAGTGGACCGACGCCAACAAGCTGCGGAATGTATATTTCAGCCTTGAGGACGGAGCTCGTACTTGGTACGAGAACCGCGAACCCTTCTCGTCGTGGACGATGTTTTGTCGTCAGCTGCTGGCAAGTTACGCTGACCCCCATCGCCGTGAACGAGCGGAACGGGCCATCCAATCACGCATCCAAATGCCGAACGAGAGCGTGATGGCGTACGTGGAGGACATGACGAGCCTTTTCCGTCGCGCTGACCCAGGTATGGGAGAAGACAAGAAGTTGCGCCACCTAATGCGAGGAGTTAAGGAGCAACTCTTCGCTGGTCTCGTGCGAAGTCCCCCGAATACTGTGGCAGAGTTTTTAACTGAAGCAACGACAATGGAAAACATGCTGCAGCAGCGATCAGCTGTGTACGACCGCCACGTGAATGTTGCCTCGCCGGTGGACCAGATTGGAGTTGCGGGGAGTAACGTCAATCTCGAAGCTCTCTGCGACCTCATCAGATCGGTGGTACGCGACGAGCTGCAGAAGATTCACGGGCCGCCTCCACCTGCTGCGGGATCCATCTCCAGCCTCATCAGGAGTGAAGTACAGCAGGCTTTGCAAGTCCCGCTGTCCAACGATGCTTCCCCGCCTGTACCGATCGAGCCTCACCGCGCATCTTATGCCGAGGCTGTGAGCTGTTACGTCGCTCCTGCATCGTACGCCGAAGCTGCGAGTCGTTACGCTCCTCCACGCCGTTTCGTACACCCTGCACATCGCGATCCACTCCCAGCAGTTCAACCAGTCCAGCATTTCGAGAATCGGCAGCTCCTCCCGCGGAAATCGGACGTATGGCGCACACCGGACAGGCGGCCGCTGTGCTACCACTGTGGCGAAGCCGGACACGTGTACCGCGAATGCCAGTACCGTCGCCTCGGACTTCAGGGTTTCGCCGTCGACTCACCCAGGCCAAGATTTGGCGAAAGACCCAGAGCGATTGAGGAGTACCTGTCCGAGCAGCGCATGCCACTGCTCCCGCGGCGCCAGTCACGATCACCATCTCCAAGAAGGTCTTCGTCAAGTGTCCCGAACTACCCAGGGGCGGCGCCAGCACGGCCGCTCAGCCCTAGGCGGGAAAACTAACGACAGCGACCTTCGGGGGCGGGGCCGCTGATAAACGACACGAACAAGGGCCCCAATCCATGCGAGTACGTACCAGCAGTGGTTCAACGACGACAGCTCCCGAATCAGAAAGCCGACTTTCCCTAGATATACCTGTAGTGCTCGACGGCCGCCACGATATTACAGCTTTATTAGACACAGGGGCCGACTACTCCATCATGAGCAGAAAACTGGCGACGCATCTCAAGAAAGTGGGTACGCCGTGGTACGGGACACGAATCCGTACAGCCGGCGGGCACGTCGTCACCCCTCTCGGTATCTGTTAGAGTCGGCATTCGCAAACGCACATTTCTCTGCAGCTGCCTTATACTTCCTGAATGCTCCCGAGACCTCATCCTAGGCGTCGACTTTTTACGTGAATACGGCGCTATCATTGACCTCCGACAGCGCACAGTGACGTTCTCTACAGACAAAGCAGAAAAGCTTGATGACAGCCATCTCAGTTCGCTTCGTGTTTCGGCCGACATAATCACGTTGCCTCCACGTTCAAGCATCCTGGTTGAAGTCGTGTGTGACGAGATACGTGACGGTGAGGCAGTCGCCGAAGGCAACTTGACACTTTTGTTAGCATAGGTGTCTGCGCAGCCCGCAGCCTCATTACGCTTCACGACAGACGTGCCACGCTGCTTGTGACAAATTTTAGTAATGAGCAGCGGCACCTGTTTCGACGCACCGCTATCGCTTTCGCCTACCCCATCGAAGACGTTGCTGAATGTTTTTCTGCCGCATCAATAATAGTAGGCTACAATCGACATCGACCGGCGTTTCTAAGGCTCTTGAAAGGTGGACATCAATTCGAGCCTCACGCAGAAAGAACGCACAGCGCTGCAGGAGCTGTTGCTTGAATTTCAAGAGTGTTTCGCTTCATCCTCAAAGGTGCGTCAAACGCCCCTTATGAAACACCGGATTATTATACACACCGATGTCTCGCCCATAAAGCAACAACCCTACCGAGTTTCTGCCAAAGAACGTGACGCGATCAATGCTCAAGTCGAAGAGATGCTTCAGGATGATGTTATACAGCCGTCCAATAGTCCATGGTCATCGCCAGTCGTTCTTGTAAAGAAAAAGGACGGAACGTTGCGTTTCTGCGTGGACTACAGAAAGCTGAACGACGTGACAAAAAAAGACGTGTATCCTCTGCCACGCATCGATGATTCACTAGACAGACTACGGCGAGCAAGGTATTTTCATCCATAGACTTGAAAAGCGGATACTGGCAGATTGAGGTTGATGAAAGAGACCGAGAAAAAACTGCTTTTGTTACACCGGACGGCCTGTATGAATTCAAGGTGCTTCCCTTCGGCCTGTGTTCTGCACCAGCGACATTCCAAAGAATGATGGACACTGTTCTTACCGGTCTGAAGTGGAACACCTGCTTAGTTTATCTCGATGATGTCGTCGTATTTTCGGTCACTTTCGAGGAACACTTGAAACGTCTGCAGGCTGTTCTGGAAGCACTCCACTCTGCGAACCTCACGCTGAAGCCAGAAAAATGCCACTTTGGCTATAAAGAACTTAAATTTCTGGGGCATGTTGTGAGCGCAGACGGTGTTCGACCTGACCCGACAAGACAACCGCCGTAGCCTCCTTTCCCGTTCCCCGTGACAAGAAAGCAGTACGCCGCTTCCTCGGTCTGTGCGCCTACTATCGTCGCTTCATCGCCAATTTTTCTAGAATTGCCGAGCCTCTGACTCGTCTCACACGTGACGACGTACCATTCGTTTGGAATGAAGAACAGAACGCGGCTTTTATCGATCTACGTGAGCGTATGCAGGCACCACCAGTTCTTGCTCACTTCGACGAGGATGCTGCCACGGAAGTTCATACCGACGCGAGCAATGTAGGTCTCGGCGCCGTGCTTGTCCAACATCAAGAAGGCACCGAGCGCGTGATAGCTTACGCCAGCCGTGCCCTGTCTCGCGCCGAGATGAACTATTCCACCTCGGAGAAAGAGTGCCTAGCAGTAGTGTGGGCCACTATGAAATTCAGGCCTTACCTCTACGGTCGTCACTTTAAAGTAGTTACTGATCATCACTCATTGTGCTGGTTAGCCAATTTACGAGACCCGTCTGGGCGTCTGGCACGATGGAGCCTTCGTTTGCAAGAGTTTGACCTTACCATTGTCTATAAATCAGGCCGCAAGCACGAAGATGCTGATTCCTTGTCACGTGCACCTACCGGAGTTTGTGATCCCGACAATGACGATGACTGCGGCTTTCTCGGAGTCCTCACTGCAACAGACTTGATCGCACGACAACACGATGACGTCGAGATTCGCGCAATCATTGACCAACTAGAAGGACGCAACACACCCGTACCTCGGCACATCTCTCGCAATCTCTCTTCGTTCTGCATGCGGAACGGTGTCTTGTATAAATCAAACTCGAACGGCAATGGAAAAGCCTACTTGCTAGTGGTCCCATCTGACATGCGAGACGACATTCTTCTGGCCTGCCACGACGAACCCACATCCGGGCATCTAGGTTCTTCACGAACTCTCGCCAGAGTTCAACAGGCGTACTACTGGCCGAGACTTGCTATGTACGTCAAGAGATATGTGAAAAGCTGCCGTGAATGTCAACGCCGCAAATCTCCGCCACTGAAGCCTGCAGGCCTGCTGCAACCAATCACACCACCAAGGTCGCCGTTCGATCAAATAGGCATGGATTTACTGGGGCCGTTTCCTCTGTCATCTGCCGGTAACAAATGGATAGTTGTAGCGACAGATTATCTAACGAGATACGCCGAGACAAGAGCCCTGCAACGAGCTACAGCTTCCGATGTTGCCCAGTTTTTCGTCGAACAGATCGTTCTTCGCCATGGCGCCCCGTCTTGCGTCATCACTGATCGCGGAACAGCGTTCACGGCTCAGCTCATTGACGATGTATTCAAGCTAAGCTTCACGAGCCATCGCAAGACGACGGCGTATCATCCGCAGACTAACGGCCTGACGGAACGACTTAACAAGACCATCGCCGATATGTTGTCCATGTATGTAGACGTTCAACACAAGACGTGGGATCAGGTCCTTCCATACGTAACATTCGCCTACAACACTGCCATCCAAGAAACGACACGATTCACACCGTTCCGTCTCGTCTATGGGCGTGAGGTCCAGACCATGTTGGACGCTATGTTGCCACACGATTACGACGGGTCGCTCACACCTGACGCTGAGCAGCTTGCTCAGTTTGCCGAAGAAGCTCGACAGTTGGCACGCCTGCATATTACGCAACAACAAACTGCAGATGCACGCCGCTACAATCTTCGCCATCGACAGGTCGAATACCACCCAGGAGATCTAGTTTGGGTATGGACTCCGGTTCGCCGCCAAGGGTTGTCCGAAAAGCTCCTGAGTCGCTACTTTGGACCCTACAAAGTAGTGCGTCGCATCAGTGACGTGAATTATGAGGTGGTTCCATATGGAACCATGTCACCCCAGCGTCGAAAGCACTACCCAGAGATTGTTCACGTTGTACGGCTCAAGCCGTACTTCGTACGTTAGTGGGACCGTGCCTCAGCCTTGTTCTTTTGTTGTTGTTTTTTTTTCTTAAGTGTGCCCACAGTGTGCATGTCTGCTTTACTTCCGCTTATCCACTACCATTCGCGCGAGCATCGGGGCGATGCTTTTTTTTCAGTGGGGGAATAATGCCACCTGGCCATGAACTGCGGCGAGCACGAGCCCGCATCGAGGAGAAAAAAACGAGGAAGAAGTTGTTGGGCTAGCGCGCTCTCGCCGAGGCTTTTGTTTTTGGTTGTGGTGTCCCTGACCTGCGCCTCTGTGACTACGCGGTATTCTTTACCTGAAGTCCCTCTTGTTCACGCGCGACAATATACAGAGATGCGTAAAAACAATTTTAAGAAAAACCTGTTGAGTGATAGGGCAGTGGGATCATTTTTAACTTCACGGTTGGAGTTGCGTAGATTTTGCGTGAACGTGGAGTGAACATACGATAAAGCATTGGTTAAATATTGATTTAAAAAAAAAGTGACTTGCTTCGGGCATTTATAGGTCAGTCTGCATCAGCGCTTACATTTACATATGTCATAAAAACGCGCGAAGTGGCACTATCATTTCCTTTTAGAATCGCGACAAAGCCTGACAAAGGGACCTACTCGGTTTGCCACGGACAACTGCTCGAATTGGTAAGTGAATATTTTATGGCCCTTCCTTTGCAGTGGCGGCAACCGGAGGAAGTTGTCCATCGGCGCTGCACTGCTGGGCCTTCAGCCGTTCATTTTCCTGGACGAGCCGTACGCTGGTGTGGACGTGGTGTCTCGAAACAAGATCTTCCGAGCCATCGCCGAGATCAAGAAGCGCTCGAAGTCCACTTTCGTGCTCACGTCCCACAAGTGAGTGCTACCGTATCCACTTGAATGCATTACTGACAGGTTCGCCAGCAACCAAAACATTTCATGAGACAATCACGCCAAGAACAGCTTAAGAGAGATAATTGGTGCAATCGACGCTTGCACGCCCGATGCTCCAAGAAACAATCACTGAAGCACTTTGCTAAGATAGCGCAGATTTGGTTAAGGAAAAAAAAAACAGATACTGTCTATATATACATGTATCCTACGGACGTCCTTTCTGTGGTGTGTTGTTTCCTTAACCGAATTCACACTCCCCGAAGCACGATGTCGAAACAATTATCCCAACAATTGACCACGCTCAAAAGATGTTCTCGTTTTGATGTCGGGCAGTATGCACCATTACTAGATTATCATCAACGAGTTAGACCAGGCTACACGTATGTGAGCCTTGGTGTTTACGGCTTCCCTGTCTACGGTTTATAAACGCATCTTACTAAGATAGCTGATAGCGTAGCTAGTACAGCTATTAGAATTCATAACCAATCATGCTTTCTGTGCATGTATCCTGATTTACTGCATTAGTGCTCAAGCTCAGAGAAGTGTATTTGTATAGATTTCTCTCGTTATAGTCCATGCACACACGAAACAGTGCTTTGCCACATCCATCAAATATTCATGGTGGGTTGGCTCACCCGGTTAGCACACAAGAGGCCGCAACATATTGTGAGAACACTCGAGTAACAGTTGTGATTAGGCCGAATGCCAAACGTAGCAAGAAGGGGAACGTGGTTGTAAGTTGAGCTAATAATACGCCTTCACCGAATGAATGGTATAAATTTCCTAGTGCTCAAGACAATTACAGAAGACCAATAAGCGTTTTCGCTAAATATGCTTTCGTGGTATCCACATTCGGCTACTGCTATTCAAGGGAATAAATATGGTAACTGGTTATTGCTGCAAAAAATATGTGTATAAATTTATAAATATTGCAATGATGTGCTCTGTATGACTGACTGCCTGCAGCATGGACGAATGCGAATTTTCCTGCGACCGCATTACAATCATGGTCGAGGGTCACATGATGTGCCTGGGTACGCTCCAGCATCTGCGGGAGAAATTCGGCAAGGGCTTCCGACTAGAGTTCCTGCTCAAGCACACTGCCGCAGCCGACGCGCCCATGCTGAACGCGGCAGTACAGCAGCTCTTCAGAGGCATAGAGCTGAAGCAATGCCACCAGGTACTTACCATTACTTGTCCTTAGAGACAAAATAAAACAGCCTTAGTGGCTAGGCACGTGTGCAGGTTCTAAGGTAACGATTAGGCAGCTAGAAGTTGTCTTTTTCTCACCTAACATACAACATGCAAACATATGCACGCACACACTCAGCTTGAATTTGAATCAGGACCTTATGTTATAATAGCAATGAGAATATTGGTAATTTGAGTACAGTATTGCTTGGTGCAGTGGTCTTTTTAAAGAGCAATACGTCGTAAAAAGGCATCTCAGTCAGTTGTTGGCATGCTGCAGTAGTTTTATATGTCAACAATAATTCTCAAAGTTTTGGCAAAAGAAAGTGCAGGGTAAGCACCCTGCACTTTCTTACACAATACGAATAGCGAATGAAACAAATGTTTCATGAAGACTAAGTTGGCACGTATGTTTAATTTCGTGATTGCACAATATAAACAATAGAATCCTTATTTATAATACTTAGGGATTTGTTTACCCTATGTGGCATTTTTTATGGCGCCGTACATGTTTGAAAAAAATCGATGCCGAGTTAATAAACGCTTTCAACGAGGCTATACCACTGCCCATAATGAATACAAAAATCCTGAATA
Source organism: Rhipicephalus microplus (assembly GCF_013339725.1). Classification (NCBI taxonomy): domain Eukaryota; kingdom Metazoa; phylum Arthropoda; class Arachnida; order Ixodida; family Ixodidae; genus Rhipicephalus; species Rhipicephalus microplus. The sequence goes on along the minus strand of NW_023612859.1, from coordinate 30,752 downwards.
ACCAATAATTTTCGCAAAAACTTGACTGGCAATCCCGAAAAACACTTCAGGAGCTTGCATCTGGTGGCCGCGCCACTGGAAACAGAACGCCACCACTTCCGCAAGCACGCGATTTCTCAACAATCAGTACGTTGCCCGCGCTGTGCACTTTCTCAGATTTTGTGGTAGTGGAGCTACACTGAGCGCAAGACATAAAGCAATACCATGACGTAGAATATAAAGGTGCTCTTAAAGCAACGTGAAGACAAACACACGGTTTACTTTTACGCTGCATTAACCGCAGCTTCATTATTCATTCATCGTATTTCGTTTTGATTTATTCAGAGAAACATCTATGTGTTGGCGATTGGCTGATAGGAAAGCTTGCCAATTGCCTTTTATGCACCTAGTATACCTCAGGCATCACGTGTTTAGCATACAAGTCACTGTTAAAGCGCATGCACGATTATTCGTTTTCTTGCAGAACCTTCTGTGCTACCACCTCGCAGTGAGAGTGCCCTGGAGCGAGATATTCACCAAGGTGGTGGACCTCCAGAAGAACTTCCAACTGGAGCACGCTCTGGTGGCGGAGAACACACTGGAGGACATATTCTTGAACTTCGCCAAAGCGCAAGAGGCGGCCACAATGGCCGCTACTGCGAATGCTGCCCCTCCTACAGCACACCCGCGGCAGTCACCTTCCACTGGAGCCCCAGTGTCAGCTGCGGCTTCCACGTCCCCCGCGTGAAACGTAGCACAATTTCGGTTACCGCAACGCGCTTCATATGAGACGCAATAAAAACTGCGTTTTCTTAATTCGTATGAAACGCTGTAAGCTAAGCGATTTTGTAATGCATTTTGGTGAAACGCGACAAAATACCCGACGAAGCAAGACGCTTTCTATTTATTGCATAACTTTGCGTAACTTTGCAGTATTATTCCCGATTAATACGAAACAGTCTCTTCCTAAAGTTTAATATTGATGCAATAAACGCATGCCTGATATGAACACAATAAACGAACGACCCTCTTTGATTCTTCGTTTATCTGCCTTCCTCTCCAGCGCAGGGCACACAGTCAGTATTTCTATGTTACGTGTTTGTGGTGATGGGACTTCTCGTGAGTTCATGTTTGCACGCCATGTCTTCGTGGAATCTTCAGATAAGTCAATTTTTGCAGCAGATAAGAAGTAATATAGTGTGAACGCAAAGGCGGTAATACAGACTGTGTGCGCCAGGTTACCATAAATTTTTGGTCACCACAAAATAGTTGCCAAGAAAAAAAGCATGGAGCTGGACGCACTTAATTTCCACCATTATTTTTAGTCTCTTTTTCTGGCCATACTCTATTTGTGCTATTGGATGTGTGGTTTTTTTTTAACGCATACGCAAGGTTACGCGAAAACCTTATCGGGAGTGAATTGGCAGTCGCAGTGCAGTGTGGCCATTTCCACCAGCTGGGCCAGACGCACGTCACATATCTATTTTGGGTACAGAAATGATGCTGTGAGTGAAGCCGTCGCTTGGACTAATGTCGCCACCTCGCGATATGTAAGGCGTTGACAAAAGTGCACTCGTATTGGAAACAAATGAGAGGCGCATGTGATAACGATGCGTTGCAGGAGCCAACGACGCATGCCACAGTCAAAGTCTCGTGATGCATTACTTCACTTTGCCACACTCAGAGGGTGGCATCACTCCTACGAGCTAGAACAGTGAAAGAAAAATGTCCGTTTTTTAAAGACACTGTTGTGTGTGACAGTGGGACTTGCAACCACACTTTGAGGCTACCCACTGCCCCATAAATCATAATTTTTGTGCTGTACGCAGGCGTTCCCTATGCCAGCATTCGGCATTCTTCGCAGAAGCGTGGTACCGGCTACACCCTTGTAGGGAATTTCGTGCAAATATTTGATGCTGCGCCTAAAGAAGACGCTGACAATGAAGAATCATGCCGCAAGTTTTAGTAGTGGGTTAGAGCATTCGATTTGGAGCATACGTAATTCGCATTGTGTGAGGCCTGGTTGTGCCGTTATAAAACACTATTTTTCACAAAACAATTATGCAACTTTTCGCCGACATCAAACCTGCCTGCGCCTGTTTGGCAAGAAGTTTCAAGCACACGAACAATATTCACTGCTTTAATTTATTAAGCAATGAGAAAAGGGGCCCTGCAACACTTTTTGAGAATGGTCAGAAAATCCTGCCGATCGGTAGTAGAGGCTCCCGACAACACCAAAGCCAATTTATATTGCGCAGCATGCAGTCAGGAATTCATAATAAATTATCGAATTCAGCTAAAATTCCTTTCTATTCTCTCGACAAATAACGCGATAAGGCCAAAAAACCACTCGTAGTAAGCACATCTATCAGCCATTGTCTGATTTGAACATGGCGCGCTGACTCGTTACAGAGATCGCCGCGGGAGGCCGCCACTTGTCCGCGCGTGCGCACGTGATGGCATTAAAAAAGCCACCTATTACAAGAAAAAAAAAGAAAGTGCTCAAGGTCATGATGGCGCGTGACGTTTTTTGTTTTCTTCTCCCATTCCTCCCTGTTTAGCTTCCAGTGCTTTCGTCAGGACGTGAGAAGAAAGAATGCGATTGCAGCGTGTGACAAATCTTTGTAACTCCGCTCATACTGAACGGATTCTTAAAATATTTGCGGCGTTTTTTGTGAGGCCAAACGCTTTCCCAGTAAATTATTTCCACGGTTACTCCAAATTGTCTCAGGGCTCCTTTAAAGTATTGACTTAAGCAGGCGATGTAGCTTTCTTTTGTTCGAACAAACGAAGTGTTGAGAATGTGTTATCTAAAATAAGTAAATTTCGTATTATATCATGTGCTCATTCAAACGTCTCAGAGAATTCAGAATTATGTTTTGGATCACAGGGTAGTATGCCTGACAACTTCGCAGGAATCATTCGGACTCACATTCCACTAACGTAACTTGGTGCACCACTATAGTCGGTTACAGCCTAACAGTAAACTTAAGCTTCGCCCACAGAGGTCATCGTGTGGCCCAGGAATAATTTACACGAATATCTTACTAAATTCAATCGCTTCCTTACGTGACGTCCAGACCTTTTACGTATTTCAGGCATACCACACGACTAGGCCGTACAGGCGTGTGTTCATTTTTATAGTTTTTGTTGAAAAAATTTCCTGAGCAACTTTTTTTTCACAAATTCTGACTTCACTGCTAAGCCAAACGTAGCATGTTTCTAGACAAACTTTTACTTAATATTATACTTATATTTACCTTCTGAGCAAAAAAAGTGCTATAGTTTGAAAAAAAAAAACTCACCAATCATTGCTCGGTTGCACAAGCTATTGACAGGCGCGCTGCAGTAATGGGGTGTGGGGCGTATTTATTCTTATGTGTTAACTGCCTTCAGATGCGCACAGACTCAGAGCGTGCTACTGGAAAGAACGCGTTCTTAAGCTTGAAAGACAGGCCCAGACTTTCGTTCCACATCGCCTTTCTATCTTTGAGGGAGGTGATGCTTGTAACACATTTTTAGCTACAAGGCTTTGCAATGTATTGGAACTTACTCATGACACTGAATCTTACATACAAAATTTTCAACAGGCTTTCGCAACACACGTGTGTTCTTGAACGTTTGAACTAATAAAACGGGAAGACCTATCAGGCCAGTAAAAGAAAAAGGTCTGCAATTAGCCTTTTTATTGTCCAGGTTCTGCTTTTTTTGCTACACTTTCCATCCCATAATTTGATCATTCTTGCAAATGATGCCTTGTTTGACTTGATTGTTTCGTCATATTTCTCTGTATGCTCCTGCTTGTGGGGATTTACGGACGCAGTTTTCATCACACTACAGTTTCTCTAATTCCGACATTCTATAGAAGATATTCACTCAGTATCACGCAGGAAATTCTATAAAAGTGTGCTAACCAAGCTTTTTCCACCTTCATAATACCCCGCATCGTATTCCATCTTTCCAGAACATGATTTCTTAAAACGAGTCCGGAAAATTTCTATTTCTCCTAATGAAAAAAAAACTCCTTTCATAAACTCTATACAGATAAGATGCCGGTTAAACGTCGGCTGCAAAAACATACATTTTTTGTTTGTTCAGTTAACTTTAATCCCTACGATTTTTCAGCTGCAAAGATGACCTTCTGTTTAGAATGATCTTTCTACAAACGGTTAAAAAGATTTTAACTGAATGGACATATTTTGTGTTACCTTTTCTTAAACTGTCATCATGAAGTGCTTTTTCATGTCTTATTTCTTATGGGAGTGCACAGTCTGTAGAAAACGCACAAGGAAGACCTAATGCAGAACTAATGACTGCTTCAAGTGTGCTTTTGATGCGTATGGCTCTCCCTTCAAATGATGTTTACGAAGAACTTGACTGGCACCCCATCTTGAGAAGGTGTTCATACTTACAAACCTTTTTGAAAAAAAAACGTTTACTTTTTTATACACTTGCTAATTATGCATGATTATAAGCTTTTGAATACCTGTGCAGTCCTTAAGCTAATATTGGCTCCGCTGCGGTGGTTTATGGCTAAGATACTGCGCTGCTGACCCGCAGGTCACGGGTTCGGATCCCGGCTGCGGCGGCTGCATTCCCGATGGAGGCGGAAATGTTGTAGGCCCGTGTGCTCAGATTTGGGTTTACGTTAAAGAATCCGAGGTGGTCGAAATTTCCGGAGCCCTTCACTACGGCGTCTCTCATAATCATATGGTAGTTTTGGGATGTTAAACTCCACATATCAGTCAATTATGCGAATATTGTGGCCGAACGAATGTATGACTATGCCAAAGCAAATGTTAATATTTTAAATACGCATTATAACAAATACCATGAAAGAAAAAAGAAAAAAAGCATGACTCGGTGGTAGAACACTGGGCTGGCACGCAGAGGTCCCGGGTTTGAATCCCATTGTGTTCTTAGTGATTTTATAAACTCTGGCTTTTGTTTTTTTTTCATAATGCGCGTGATAGTTGTTGCGGATACCAGTGGACGCGACCTTTGTCTTGATCTTATAACAGCTTTCGCTGTAAAAGCTACCGTGCTGCTCTTCGGCTTGATGAATAACCTATACCTGACAAGTGGCTGTGACGATTTCATATCATTTTTGAAGACTACAGTCATGCACTGTTTGTTACATGCATATCTGTGAATGCGAAAGCTATAGCAGTCCGCAGCTACATACTAATGACAGGCCAGCGGTACGTTTTCGCGCTAGCACGGTCGCCCTTTCGTTCTGTTTTTCATGACGTGCTTGGCGCGTGAGCCTGCTGGATGCCGTGGAACTTGTACATAATAAACACCGCTCTCTTTTCCATTCCATTTTGAGCGTAACGAGTTACAGTAACAATTCCACCAATGCTGAATGAAACGCTGACATTCCTTCATTCCTGCCAAAAGGAACTAGTTCCTGGAACGTCGTTCCTTGCAATAGCGTTTTGTAGAACACTGTTTGAACGTGATGATTTCGAAAGCTCTGAAACCTGAGCAAGCACACATAAAAGACATTACCGAGAACATCAAAGCAGTGCATCGCCCCCATTTTTAAGTACGAAAGTTAAGTTGCTAGTTTGCGTAATTGTTCAGAGCCTCACGGCGTGAACCCAGAACTTTTTCAATGATGGGGGGGGGGGGGGGCGTCTAGTTCTGAGGGAGTGCATCTCGTTGAAATCATCATTTTCTGCTTTTTATGCCATGGGTAATAAATTTCAAGGGGGGAGGAGAGGCACGGATCTGGTGTGCTACTCCCTGGCTTCGCCGCTAGAGTTCCCGGAGTACTCCGAAAGCTCGTTGAATGCATATTTACCGTTTCTCAACACACCGCTGTCACGTGTGCATGTATTTGTGCACGAAAATTCCTCGCTCGCCCATTTAACACACCCCACCTCTTATTGTGGCGACCATCACCGCGTAATGTTGTGATAACGTCGCTACGTATCATACCGGGATCCTGCTGCCTATACGTGGTGTTGCCAGAAGTCGGAACCCTCCTTTCCTATTCTAATGAAAATAGGAGAATGCATAGCTTCCACGCGGCTTCTTCTGCGTAGCCCGCAGCCGCACAAGTTTTTCTTTGTTACTTCGCCAATAACAATACATCTGCGAAAACCAGCTTTAAATGTAGAGGATAATGTGAAAAGGAACACAAAACGAGGCTTAGGTCTTTTGTCTTTGAAAGTTTGCTGCTTCTGTGCAGAATGTAAATAGCTAAGTCTCTCCTTTCTTTCGTTTGGTCAAATAACAGATAAAGTCATGTACGATTGTATTACACGCAGAAGTTTAATATGTTTTACTATCCACAGAACACTGGATCGTAGACTTCAGTTGGATATCGTGTATAGCAAGCAGTAGAAAAGTACCTTACACACGAATGATCCTCGTTCCACTTGTGAATGTGCGGCTTCTCGCCGATTTTCATGCTCACCCACAACTCACATTTTTCAGAATCTGAGTGCAACATAGGTATAAAATTAGTTGAGTTTTATGACCATCTTAACAAAAAAGCATTTCAGTACGTCGTGTTCATTTTGCCAAGTTTTCGCAAACGTCTGCCCTCAGGTGATAAGTCACATATCACATTAACAGCACTGCACACTGTAAACTGTCACCACTGGAAATCTATGGGAAAATTGGTACAATATCACGGGCGTTCCGCCACTGATTCATGGGAGCAGACAGGAGAAGGGGGGGGGGGAGTTAGAGTGTTCAAACAATCCTACATTTTCTAGATTTATTTTATGTTTGGTGTCATTCAATAGGTTCGAGACCTCTGGTAACATCCCTGCGCGACTGAGAGCAAGCTACAGAGACGGTCGTCACTATTGAGAGTTAACGTTAATTGAGGCAAAATGTAGATGGGTATTCAGTTTTGTATTTTTTCTAGCACATGAATTGTTTTCGTCTTCCTAATAGAGGTTTTGTTCTTGCAAATTATCACCCCTTTTTTCACTATAACCTTGCTTCAATTTTCCCTAAAATGCCGTTCAAATTTCACTTAATTACTTTCTTGATTGCATGTGCTCATTACACTTTGGTGTGAGCACCTATTTTTCTTTTGAAACACAACATTGCGCGCAAAATATTTCTTCTACTAGCTGCTTTTTTTACTAACTTTGTATTCAAGCTGCCTGTTAGGAAACCTAATAATTATACGCCGAATATTTCTTATTCCTTCTGTTCATAGACCCTTTGCGGTTCAATACCGCGTAAGCTACCTGTACTGCAATGCCTTATTTGCTTTTACACGACTGTTTCCGATATCGGGTTAGGCGAGAAAAATATGTAAACTACTTTTTATATCTTCATCACAAGTACTATTTGGTTTTCGATTCTACAACACCTAACTCATTGTCTGAACAAAGCAGCGATGCTTGACAAATTTACCATTCTAAGCTGCAGGTGTATTTGATGTTCAAAGAATAAATGTTTCTGGGACATTTAGTTTTCAATACTAGTGCGTTCGAATGGAGCTAGCCTAGTAGTCATTATTTCAGAACCTGTCCATTTGATACCTCTGTATAGTGTAAATATGAAAGTTTTAGCTTTAGAAAACCGCTACTTATCGAGTGGAGACCTCGTAATGAATTAAGAAACTGTTTAAATCTTTCAAAGAAAATAAACATCACAAACAGTACTAAAAACAAATCTTATTCATACCCGTTTCAACAGGGTTCTTGGACAGAACTTTCAGAACAGCGCAATCATCGTCACAATATGCGAAAAGCCATTCAGGTTTTGGAAGGAGATAGCCATAGGCACCTGCGTAAATAAAGAAGTGTTGGTCAAAAACAATTGATTGATTGATTGATTGATTGATTGATTGATTTATACGTGGGGTGTACCATCCCAAAACTACCATATGATTATGAGAGACGTTATTGTGGAGGGCTCCGGAAATTTCGACCTCCTGGGCTTCTTCACGTGTGCTCAAATCTGAGCACTTAGGTCAACAGCACTTTTGCCGCCATCGAAAATGCAGCCGCCGTAGCCTGGATTCGATCCCGCGACCTGCGGTTAAACAGCCGAGTACCTTACCCACTAGAACACCATGGCGGGGCGGCTGTTAAAAAGTAAAAACATAAAGGAGTCTGGGAGGTTCAAGTGGCTCCAGCCAAGTTCGTAGAGCTAAGTTTGTTGTACGCTGCCATAGAGATTTCAGCTTAGAAAAAAATGCGTCGTATCTCATTCGGTCACAACAAGAGTAGCCGATAGACACTACAATAGCGGGAATTATAAGTAAAGTGCCGGGTATTCATCCTTATCAAAGAGACACGCATAGAGAGACAACCAAACACGTGAAACACACCAATCGCCTGTTGTTACGGCAGTGATTGTGGCACCCTGTTCCCAAGAGCTTCAACAAATGTGTCCAAGATCCCCAAAAATCTCTACAATACAATATTTTCTAGCTGCCCTAAAAATTACCTCTGATGTGGCGGTGGGCATCCGAAGATTATTACAGACCCCATTTGAGGCTGTAAGTAAGAAATTTAGAACACTTTGTGAACTTGATGTCGGTAGAAAGTCAGAGATTATTAGCATTGACTCTCTCGCTGCGTAGTTTCTCACAGCTATATAACATCTTCCTTCCTTTCCGGCACAAGTGTGGCAATACTTGTGAATTTCCACAGGTGCAGACGTATAGCAGGACCAGCAAAAGACTTCACATGGAGATGAACAAAACAGTACAAACGCCTAATTTAGGCGTCTTGACCATCGTAAAACACAGGATAGGAATGACAGCGGGTCGGCAACGTACAGGGCGTTCAGGGTTACGAAGTGAATCCAAATAGGGCAGAAATTTTTCGGGCTTCTAGTTAACTTGTTGATGATGTAGCATTCAGAAGTTTCATCCTACGTCACGAGAGTGAACGCGAAGGCTCACTAGGCACACACACTTCTGCATGCACTAAAATTGGTGTGCTTCCTAGCAAGGCGTCCGGCTTTCTCATGTCACCATAGCACTTTAGTCGTCAGACCATACGAGAAATAAGCACGAACGTAGTACTTAGGAACCAGCACTAGAACAATCGACAAACATCATAGTGTCTATAATCTTCTGGCGTCTGTTCACGTTCAGATGTTTCATCATTCAAGAGGAGAAATTAAACCACTTTCATTCCATATAGGACGCAAACATACGGCAAAAACGCGCACACAGCAAGCGCTTCTGAGTCTCGTTCTCCAGATTCTATCTGCTCATGATCTTTTTATAGCGAAAGCTGTTATGAGATCACAATTCGGGTCACGCGAAATTATCCGCCGCCGTCGGTGTCCGTAACCACATCGCAAGAAATTAGAAAACCTAGCACTAAGACACAGAGGGGCTCATCGAACCCGGGTCCGTCGAGTGTCAGCCCAGTATTCTACCACTGAGCTACACCGGTGCTTGTGACTTGTCAAACTTTCCTAAGATAGGCTTGATGTCGGGAAAGCAATTGTGTTATGACGACTTATAAAGCGTTTACAACATCGAAAGAACAATCAGTCGTCGCACAATGCGAATAGCGTAAAGGGTGGGCCGTCCAATAATCCAACCAATCGCGAAGCTTCTTTTTCCCCTATTAACTCTGGCGCATACCCACTTCAGCCTTAATTCCTCATCGTTGTCAGTCACTGCATAGACAATCGGCACAAAATTTCTTGCAAGTGTTCAGCGGATATACCACGCTTCTCAGAAGAATGACGATAAATAGCATAGCGAATGCCGGCCTACTACCCAAAAGTTTATTATTAATGCCCTAGTGGGTACCAAGCAAGTGTGCTTGCAGTAGTTACCCAATGAGTGTTTTGATAAGGCTCTGAAAGGCCACTTTTCTAGCTTTTGCTGTGACTTCGCTGCGCATTCCGCACAGGCCTGGCTTTTTTTCCTGTCCTTTTAAATAAATTCATTCCAATTTTAAACATGTTTATTGCGATGTATATCGACAATAATATTGCAGCACTGCTTTTTGCCAGGTTATATCGACTGCTTCTCAAATGCACCTAAATTGCACAGTCCATCAGCAGTACTTTGTACGCTAACCGAATCAAATTAAGCAGTAAATAACATATGACTGCCTATTCGTAAGTGAGATTGCCATCATCCATTTGACGCAGGCTTGTACTCTACCTTTTTTCGATAGCATTGTTGTTCATAGAGCTAACACAGCCTATCAGTTTTCTTTCTGATCCGCATTCCTGATTTTAGTGACCCCCCTGAAGTATGAATCAGTGAAATTTATTATGAGTGTGGCTTGATAAATCTTACATTCAAATTGTTCTATTACTTCTTTTAGGGTCACTAGAATGATATTGGTGTTGTGACTCTTTTTTCACACATCAGTGTTAACGCTCGTCTTACTACTATAGAACATTGCTAACAGCTTTGTCTTATATTATATAGAACACTTATATCTTTTAAGCAATTTACAGTGTTGGAAAAAACAAACAAAAGCGATGAAACTTAAGTCACAAAATCTAGCTTAGCATAAGCATAGAGTAACGATAGCCACTTTCAATCCATCATCAGTGGAAATAAAAACTGAGAACTACACACAACACTCGTATAATATTCATGCAACATTTGGGCCGAAATAGGAATAGCTTCATTGTGTGACATGTAAGCCATAAAATACTTTGATACATCACTTCCTACAGGGAACATGTTTACAGCGACATTTAATTCATGAACATGCCGCTATACACAAAACATGCGTCTTACTGGTACGCGTGATATACGCAACCGTGCTAACCATATAAGTCGAATACTCGGCGCCAGGCCGATGGTATAAGTGATGTGGACAGCAGCGTAAAAAGCGCGGGAGCGATGAAAGTTGCAAATTTCAGAAGCATGAGATTGGTTCGACCATGACAAAATAGTCGCTGATGGCCGTGCATGACTCTGTTAATCGTGATGGCCGTTTATAGGTTTTTTTCTTTACAAGTATTATTATCAGTACCTTGAAATTTTAAATTAAGTTGTATTTTAAATTGTCTTACTGTATATGAGGCTTGAATTTACGTAGTTGAATAGAGCGTCTCTTTTGGCATCACTCGTTGTATCATCCACGGTGTAAAAATATAACAAAAATTTCGCAACAGGCCTGCAAAGTAATAAAGGATTATTTGAACATAAATGTTTTTGCTCGATATACATATTAAAAGTTCGAAAGAGGCAATTAATTGCAGAAAACACCAGAAAGAACAAAAGACATAACTCTTGTACACGAGATGGCCTTGGTGTTTTTAGCTTTTGAATCACCGTGAGCTGCCGATGTCATTATTATTGCAAGAATATCAGGGAGGCACGTCCGATGAGCAATGATGAATTCTTCATTATTTAGAAGAAATAGTAATTTGTAATGTTTATCCGAGCTCGATATTTCTGAGTTGAGTTGAATAAACTGTATTTGCCCAATGGTTGCTGCTGTGCCCGGGGCTAGGCTGCCAGGGACACATCAATCGAGGAACATTTTCTCAGGTCCTCAGCGACGGTCCTGGCCTGCTTGACGGCCCACATTTGGTCTTTGAGGTTCTCGCTGAGAAGGGCGGCTTGCTATCGCTCAGCAAGGCACCCCATTTTGGTGGGTCCCTCAGTTGACGTCATTCTTTCTCGTGGCCCATCTTTATTTCTTTCGCATTGCCAAATAAACTCGCCTATGTGTCGCATCCATACACAACATAGAATTTGGTGGTATCCTTGCCTATTTTCGTCGCAACGCCTCAGTACACTTACTCCGATGTTGATCTTCTGCACAAAACAGTATTCAATATTCGGTGGCATAGTTTTACGCGCTGTGTTGATTTGTTTATTTTTGTATATTAGTATACTTGAGTATGGGCTGTGTAGAAGGATGCAGCAATTTCGCACATCATAAATACAAAAATGTTTGCAGCCTGTTACCTCCACAAAAAGATTTATTTCGTCATTAATTATGTCGATATGACTCTTGTCAATTCAGAACTAGACATAGTGTTGCAATAACACATATGAATCAAGATGGCCCCTCGTTACCCCGTGCTCTAACCAATGCGTTGGTCGTATTGCGCGAAATATGGAGAATCAGGCACGTGGGCAAGATTTTTGTAAGGGGGGAAGGACAAGGCTTAACTTTTTGAAAGAAACAGTTGGCGTTTGGCAAAACAGTTTGACCAAAAAAGAAAAAAATAAGGTACACTGGAATATGTCCACGTGAACGACTATCGGCAGAGAGGAGCCTCCCCTCCGCCCATCCTTCGCTCCCGCTCCAATGACGTGAGGTTATTTCTTGGTTTTATTGAGTGCTTTGTCAATTAGAGGATGAAAGGAGTACGTAGCTGTCTTTTCAGACTGTGTGTACCTTGGCCTACTTGCTCCTCGACTCCGCACCTTGAATGAACACTGAAGCTATGGGCATAGATTCTGTCCTAGGGAACAATTTTGCCAACACTGGCACCACGCGAGACGCCTTGCGGTTGCAAGAGGAAGTCAAATTAGGACATTTCGGCCTATCGAAACAATGGGCTGTTTACACACCGACGATCAAAACGCAATCGAACACTCAAAACACCCTCTCAATCGATTTTCCAGTTTGTTGGTGACCACCTCACAAGTTCGAGAAGCCGTGTTAGGAAGTTCGATGATGTAATGCAGGTTTATATTATAGTCGATAGGCCATCTTGCTGTGGGGGAATGGCTTCTTACCTGTCTATGATTGACCTCTCTTCATTATCCACCATGTGCGGTGCGGGAATGTGGTTTAAGCGTACTGATGCCTAGCGCTCACGAGCAAAAAACTGTCTGTGTGCCCCAACTTTTCTTTTGTACGGTAGTTACTTCCGCTTGTCGTCAATTGATGTAAAAATGTGGGTTCATCTGACATCGGTTACAATCCGCTTCACACTCACACACCGAAGGAATTGGAGTGACAGGATGAATGGAGGCTTAACAGGAGAAGCCACAATACAGACCACCCAAACGGGCGCATTCAGGAAGGCATCCAAAAATTTTTGGTGGCTTAATATATGGGGTGCTGTACTCTGCATGGCACGGCGACAAAAAAAAAAGGGGGAAAGCTGAGAACATGGGCCTGGTGTGCCACCCTCTGGCTACACCAATGTTACCTCCACTACTACTGAACGCTAACTTGGGTGCCTAGTAGAACTCCGACAGTCGGGAACATGAGCCGGGACTCCATCTCACCAGAGACTTCACTGGTGACATACGGTAATACTATGGCGCTCCAGTTCGCATGATGTGTAAGCAGCGCACCTAAATTGGTCATAAATACATCAAATCAATCAACCAATCAATCAATCAATAAATAATCTAATACCGTTATTCTCACTGAAAAGCAAACAGTTGTGGTGAAAAAAGGCGGCCAGGAAAACAGCTGTCCAATGACAGCTTCACAAAGCCCCAGCCACTCATCAGCAGTCAAACGTGAGGGTACAGCATTTGATCTTAGAGAATCAAAGACAGATGCTAAACACTTCAAGTATGCGTTATAAAGTACAATGTGCAAACCAATAAAACTATGCATACACGTGTAATAGACAGACATATATGCAGATTAAATAAATATTGAAAGAAAAACAACTTGCCAAACGTGTGTATGCTCCATTGTCACAAAAGCAAGTTTGAATAGTTACGTGAACAGCCCTCTAATTTCATTTTTTTTGTGAAATAAAATATCTGTTGCTTCCGTTTCGAAATATTTTAATGTTGTTAGGATGGTGTGTCAGATGGGCTGCATTTCATAGTGTGTGCGTGAAAATGAAATGGATGCAGTGCACTGGAACAGTCATTAGCAATGGTCTAAAAGAAAAGTATTCTGATGGCGTGAATTGCTTCTTAACTGTAGTACTATTGTGAAATATAGTATTGCTATGGTAGTTTGCTTTGTATTGGAGTAGCTACTTGTAAAACAGGAACGCACATGATTGATTGATTGATTGATTATTTGATATGTGTGGTTTAATGTCCCAAAGCCACCATATGGTTATAAGAGACGCCGAAGTGGAGGACTCCGGAATTTTTCACCACCTGGGGAGAACGTACTTGGACTTGTATAGTGTTTAACATTTGTGAGTCACCGCGGGCAAAGTACAATAATACCATCAGAGCTAAAAACTGCGCATGCGCAATCTTTACGGCATATCACATATCATAAACGTACTATGGAGCAGCGGTTACATAGCAAGATGCACATCATGAAAATAACGGCCTGCATTTGTCTTGTGACCAGTTTCATTCATTACATCTCCCTAACGTGAAAAGTTACTGTGTTCAATCTTATTCGTTTTCCCTGTGGTAATATTGTAGCTTTTTTTTTGTTTGTGCGCAAACTTTGTAGCACCAGCAATACGAGTGCTTACCGCTGGCACATATTTGAGCAAGCATGATTGGAGGTGGTTTCTGGTGCTGTTGAGGTCAACCAGGCTGGAACGTTACGCTGAGATGTGTGTTTTCCTTTTTAAGACCTGATGTAAATATTTGGCAGTAATAAATTCAGAACGCGTTGGACATTCAACTCATTCACATCAAAGATTCTTGATGGCGCAAATAACTCGCGTTCGATGAGCGACTACAATAATCAAGCAGGCGTGTGTCAGTCATTAGCGTTATCGCTAGGTTATCGTGCTTACTAAGCAATTAATGACGCTAAGGCGTTTCGGAGACTCGCCTTCAAGCATACAAATGTGATGTCGCAGATGAAGCCGCAAGGTACTGCTACCTTTTCAAACACCATAGTGTGGCACACTTAGTTCTTCATTACCTAAACTTGTTTTCAGTAGAGAAATACAATGAAAGCGCAATGGATGGTAGCTTGTCAGTCTGATTGAACATGTGTAAACTCAGTTAGAGTTGGCATGCGGACTTCAAGCATTGCCATTTTGTATACGTGGTTTTCATTGCGATGCATCGGGTGCTACAAAAATAACGCATATGCAATGTTTATGTGAGCGTGTATGAAGCACTAGTCACGATCATTGGGAAAGCGGCTGCCAGAATACTCCAATCATTAAGGTGAAAGCATTACATCTCTCGGCGAACGGGAAATGTATGTCGGCGTGAAAATGGGTGCTTCAAAGCGATATGACAATCACGTGATGACTTCATATAAATAAGTCATCTTATAGCATCAAGTGATAATGACAGAACACCGTGTCTTCGCTTGCGGCAATGCGGGCCAATGACCCGAGAATTGATAAAGTAAATCAGGGTTAGAAGTTCACACTTCTTTCCACCATGTAGAGAATGCCGGACTATGCAGTTACGCAAAGCTTTCAGATTGTGTGAGGGAGGATAATTACATCGACTGCAAATAATACAACTTTTGAACAGGAATTGAATAAGGTGGATGCCTACAGATCCGTGTGTTTTTTTTTTATATTCTTTGGGTAGTTAGGCAGTGCGTTTGCAAGTAGAGAGGTAAATACTTTTATAATCATCAGAAAAAGACTGCTGGTTTGTTTTTGCAAGCTGGCTGTTGACATTCAGGAACAGCTGACATTCATTCATTTTTCTACCGCACCTTAGCATTCAGGAATAATAATGCAATATTTGGCACACACTGAATGAATTAGCGAAAGCTACATGCTGAGACTTACCAAGGCCGTATTCCAGTTCCCTTAATTACTTGGGTGGAGCTCATATTTAGATACGTGAATGTTTTTTCCAATGTCTTGTTATGATACACAACGGGATTGAACTTAGCTTGGACGCAAAGTGAGTTTTTGGGGTGACCTGCGAAATTGTACGTTCTTCCCAATAGCACCTGCTTCTGCCTCCTTGAGAACCACTGTGACAATAATAATAAAACCATACTATAAGATCTTCAATAAATGGTCTTAACACTAGCAGTTTTCCATTAAAAGAAGCATGATATGGGTCTAATGTGCCTCTTGTGAGTTCTTGCCTTATTAGACGCATAGGTCGGCAAAAATGGGCTCGGCAACACGTTAAGGATGGCGGACGCTTACCTGCGACGCCTGTTTTTCGTGCAGATGGTCGCCTGGTTATGTTTCGCACCAGCCTCCTGCACGGAGCCTCACGGTACCGACGGAGGCCTGGTCCGGCTGCACCCTCGGCCGCTACGCCCAACCGACTTGCCGCTGCCGCCCTTCACGGAAATTCACACGGATGATGCGCAATGTACCGCCAAACCGCCACCTCATCTGCCCCGCTTCGCCCCTTCCCGGATGTCACGTGCCAAACACGTCACCGATTTGACGCCGCCAATTCACCGCCAAGATAAAAGCCCGAACATCACCCATGGTCCCACCAGTGGGCTCGGCAACACGTCAAGGATGACGGACGCTTACCTGCGACGCCTGTTTTTCGTGCAGGTAACTAACCGTTACTCCATGTTCGTCAAACCAACACGGTACTATGCATTGATAGTGTTGCCGAGCCCACGGTATTGTATTGCTGCCTTGTGTCAATACTGCTACTGTTTTCTAAATTTGCTACTTCTTTCCGGCGATATAGAAGAAAATCCAGGTCCTACTACACGTTCCGCTTCCAGCGAAATTCCTGGTGAGATCTTGGCAGCACTCGATGAAATTAGATTAAACCAATACAACCTTATGAAAGAAATGAAAGCCATGCAAACTAAACTGTCCCAGAATGTTAAAACGTTTGACGATATTAATCAACGGCTTGCTAAAATAGAAAAGGAATGTACCGCTGTAGGCGCACTTCAGGCAGACTTTGAGGTCATTCGCTCAGTTACTGTCAAAAATTCCGAACAAATATCGCAACTAACCTGCAGTCTTGACGATTCAAACGATCATGCCCGGCGAAACAATCTCATATTTTATGGACACACTGATTCGGATCGCGAAACCTGGGCCCAGTCCGAGGAACTAATCATAAATCTCTGCAAAAATACGCTCAAAGTAACGCTCAACCCACGTGATATTGACCGCGCACATCGTCTGGGATCTTTCCATTCTAACAAAAATAGACCGATCATTGTGAAGTTCACGCATTTCAAAATATAAAAGACCGTATTCTTTCTAACGCAAATAAGCTGAAAAATACCACGTATAGCATTTCGCAAGATTACTCGCCTAACACACGCTTGATACAGAAGCAGCTGATTGCGTTTGGCAAAGCCCAGTCCCGACCCTATAAACTTGCATACCGAAAATTAACCATCGATAAGGTCACCTACATTCTTGATCCGACTACGCAAACGGTAGTCCCACGTGCCCCGTAGCTATCTGCTAAAGTCCGTTCCGAGTCTAATGTAAACCTTATTTCGCTCATCTATACTAATATTAGGAGTCTACTGCCCAAACGCGATGCCTTGCACAGCCTAATTCAAGCAAGTGAGTGTAACTTAGTTCTCCTAACCGAAACGTGGCTTAATGCATCTATATTGGACTCTGAATTGCTTCCTCTGTTCCACAACTTCGATATTTTCCGTTGCGATCGCAAAAACAAGCGGGGTGGTGAAGTGTTAATCGCCGCTCACCACAGTTTACAATGCTGCGCTGTCGACATTCCTTCGAGTCTTGAAGTGGTCTTTATTCACTGCAAAGCTGCCGTTCGACCCGTTGTCATTGGAATCTGCTATCGCCCCCCTGATTCCGATCCTTCTTTCGTTGGTGAGCTTCATGATGCTCTACATCTATTAACGTCAGCGTCGAATAACGCCCCTATTTCCTCCTCGGTGATTTTAACTTTCCGGCGACAACTTGGTCTGATCTAGCATTAGCAATTTCGAAACCGAACACTGAAAGTGACTTCATAGATACTTGCCTTACTTTCAACTTATCCCAAATGATTAGCTTTCCTACGCGAACGACTTTTAATTCATCAAGCTTACTGGATTTATTTCTCACGACCCAACCAGATAAAGTTTCGTCCGTTTCTAGTCCGAGCAGCTTTAGTGATCATGCCGTCATTCACGCCACTTTTCAATGCAACTTGCCTAATCCAAAAAAAGTAAAAAAGACGATAACCCTATACAACAAAGCAGATTATCAAGGAATGAATGATGAACTAGCTTCCTTTTCCGATGGGTTCCTCGTGGATTTTTCCAAACGTTCTGTTGACGAGAACTGGGAGCTCTTCAAAAACAAAATGCAGCAATAATAAACATGTACATCCCCACAGTTACCATCACAGAACGGCCTACTTCACCATGGTACAATAATACTTTGAAACGACTTAGCAACAAAAAGAAAAGACAATTTCGGTCAGCCAAAAAATCAAAATCCAGTAACGCTTGGGAAAAATATTGTGTGACTGAAAAACTTTACGCATCCATGATCTCGGACGCTAAGCGGACGTCCTTCTCGTCAACCCTACCAGACATGCTACGCACAAACCCCAAAAAGTTCTGGAACACTATCAACCCAACCCATGCTAAACCCATTTCTTTACTAGATGAAGATAATATTCCCATCCCGGAGTTCAAGGTCGCCGAAACACTAAACTCCACGTTTTGCTCAGTGTTTACTGATGAACCTGACGATGCATTTTCATGTGTTCCCGATGTATCTCCATGTGTGCCGTCCCATGATTGCCCTGCTATGCCCAGTGTCACTTTCGAACCAAATGGCATTATACAAGTCATTGATTCCTTAAAAGTGACGTCATCAGCTGGCATTGATTGTATAAATTCGAAAGTTTTAAAAAATACCAAACATTTCTGTGCTGGCATATTGTCGCACATCTTCCAGCAATCGCTGTCATCTGGAGTGGTGCCACGGGACTGGAAGGTTGGCAAGGTCATTCCGATACCCAAAAAAGGTCCGTCATCCTCACCTTCAAACTACCGGCCCATATCACTAACATGCGTGTGCTGTAAAATAATGGAACATATAATTTATTCTCAAACAGTCAAATTCCTGATCTCTGTAAACTTTCTCCATCCCAGTCAGCACGGATTTCAGAAAGGCCTCTCCTGTGACACACAACTAGCGCTCTTTATTAACGACATCAGCTCAAGTATAGATCAGAATGTACCTGTAGATGCCCTTTTTCTAGATTTTGAAAAAGCTTTCGATAAAGTACCCCATAAACGCCTTTTTTTAAAACTTTCCCGCTTAAACATTGACCTAGCAGTTCTAGAATGGATACGAAATTTTGTGTCAAACCGGGAACAGTTCGTTTACTCCAACCAGACATCATCTACCACGCGTCCTGTCCTTTCAGGTGTACCTCAGGGTACGGTGCTCGGTCCCCTTCTATTTTTAATTTATGTTAACGACCTACCTAGCAATATATCGTCCCAAATCCGTCTATTCGCTGACGATTGCGTGATTTATCGTCCTATAAACTGCCCTAATGACTCCCAGATCCTTCAAAATGATCTAATAACTATAGAAACCTGGTGAAAAAAATGGCTCATGACTTTGAACATTAGGAAAACCTCCGTCATCTCTTTTCATCGCAGGAAATCTCACCCGGCTACTTCATACTTTTTTTTCTGGTTGCGAAATATCCCTGGTGAATTCCTACAAATATTTAGGTATCAACATTACGCCAGATCTTACTTGGTCCTCCCACATAACAAACATTTCTAACGAAGCAAACAAAGTCCTTGGTTACCTAAGAAGAAATTTACGACTTGCTCCCCCTTCTGTTAAACTTTTAGCATATCAAACACTAGTCCGTCCAAAGCTTGAATACGCTTGCGCCGTCTGGGATCCCCACCAACCTAATCTATCCAAAACATTAGAATCTGTCCAAAATAGAGCATCTAGGTTTATATATTCCGATTACTCGCGCCACACAAGCGTTACTAACTTAAAGATTAAAGCCCATCTTCCCAGCCTTGAACTGCGACGCAAAGTCGCTAGATTAGCTCTTTTTCATAAATTTTTTCACTCACTGTCCGACGCATCTGTTATCATGCCCGCGCATCGCATATCTTCCCGCACTAACCACAACAACCCAGTTTACCCTGCGCATGCCCGTACAACTGCTCACCTTCGGTCATTCTTCGTTCAGACAGCGAAGGATTGGAATGACCTTCCGTCCCACGTCGTGCGCCACTCCAGCCCCATTCTTTTCAAAGCGCACATGGAAGAAACCCTGTATTGCCCACCCCTCATGTAACACCCCTCCCTGGGATTTTTGAGGTATAATAAATA
This sequence comes from Rhipicephalus microplus, assembly GCF_013339725.1. Taxonomy (NCBI): domain Eukaryota; kingdom Metazoa; phylum Arthropoda; class Arachnida; order Ixodida; family Ixodidae; genus Rhipicephalus; species Rhipicephalus microplus. The sequence goes on along the minus strand of NW_023612859.1, from coordinate 10,700 downwards.
AATAAATAAATAAATAAATAAATAAATAAATAAATAAATAAATAAATAAATAAAAATAAATGCGGAGCTCACGCAAACTCACCCGTGAAATACATTTTGTCCCTTTGGACACACTAGGACTCAGATTCAATAAACTTTCCTTCAGCCTTAGTCCGTTGGTCCCAGATTAAGTAGCTTTGAAGCGACTGCGTTAAAGAGCTCGTTTCGCAGAAATTTTGGTATTGCCGTCGGCGTCGTTAGTTGTAACGAATACATAGCAATACCTTATGCGGGACCAAAAATGGAGAACCATGCAAATAAAATAAATAAATCATAAGAAATACTGGGGGAAAGTGGGGACTGAAGCAGGGATGTTTGGTTACCCGATGCGGTGGTCTAGTGGCTAAGGTACTCGGCTGCTGACCCACAGGTCACGGGATCGAATCCCGGCTGCAGCAGCTGCACTTCTGATGGAGGCGGAAATGCTGTAGGCCCATGTGCTCAGATTTGGGTGCACGTTAACGAACCCCACGAGGTCCAAATATCCGGAGCCCTCCACTGCGTCGTCTCTCATAACTATATAGTTGATGATGTGTGGTGTTTTTTGGCGCAAGGGCCAATTGATGGCCAAAAAGTGCCAGGTCTTAAGAGGAGCGGTGTACATGGAATGTTTTGGGTGGCTGTATAAGGGCCTTGGAATTACTCGCACTAAGATAAGTAAAACATAGAAGTAATAAAATCATGAGAGTGATGTGAGATGCATAGTAAAAATGAATGGCGAAAGGTTCTCATAATAAAGCACGGTGGAGGTATTTGACACTAGCACAAGTGCCTCATCTATGCCCTTGTAGGGGTGCGAGGCAGGTGCTTTTTAATGAAGTTACCGCAGCAGCAACCTTTCTTGAGAGGTCGAGCTACGCGATGATTTGGTATATAACATTAAAAGTGCGGACATCTCCTAAAAAAAGTCAACACAGATTTATGAGTGAAAAGTGGTGGCCTACCGACAAACATAGCCGGGCAAAGTGGTTTCTGTTGTCGGTATGGTAATGAAAAGTGTTGTTTTATTAGAGTGTCTAGTTGTTTGCACTGGATTAAAATGTGAAGAACTGTTAGTGCTTCACCACATCTCTTAAACAATGAAGGATTCCCACCGGACAAAATGTACGAGTGTGTCATGTATGTGTGCCCTATCCTGAGCCCTGTTAGTGTTACCTCTGTATGACGTGATTTCGATACTGGCTACCAATTACCAAGGTGTGGCTTAATAACATGTAGTTTGTTTCGTGTTTGCCTATTCCACTTGCTCTGCCAGTAATCCCTGAGCTTTCGTTTGAGAAATGATTTAAGGTCAAGGGCCGGGATTGATATGGGTGTAGTGGCAGTGCTTTCGTGGACGTATGCAGCGAGTTGGTCCGCCATCACGTTGCCTTGGATTTTTCGCTTCCCTGCACCCCGCACACTACGACATGTTATTGCAGTGTGTGGAGTGTGCATAAAATAGAGTAAAGTGAGATGAGGACAGGCTTTTTTGTTTTTTAAGAGTTTGCAGAGCTTTTACTCCACTGAGAGAGTCCTTGTAAATAACTGCTTTTTGTAGCTGTAATTGTTTGATGTGTTTAGCTGTCACAAGTATTGCGTAAGATTCCGCTGTGAAGATACTTGTGTGTCGATGTAGCGGGCCAGCATCCGAAAAGGATGGGCCAACAGCAGCTTAGGACACAGAGGACTTAGACTTAGAGGCATTTGTAAAAAACCCAGGACGTGTGTATTCGTGTTGAAGTTCCAGGAAGTAAGTTCGGATATGAGCAATGGGCACGTGTCTTGTGAATTCTAGGAAAGACACATCGCAGTCTGTAGTCTGCCTCTGCCACGGTGGCCGGTATGCGGCAGGAGGCATTAGGCTGTGTTCAAGTGACGCAGCAGTTTCCTCGGCTAGACCTTTCAGGCTAACTTAGTAGGACTGCCTCATCGAAGGCCTGTTTTGAAACAGAATGGAGCTCGACAAATCATTAATAATGGAGTATGTGGGGTGCTTCTTGTCTGCGTTCACCTTGATGAAATATACAAAGGACATGCAAGTTCTCTGCAGGTGAAGCGACCACTCATTTGACTTGACGTCGAGGCTTTCTACGGGGCCCATAATCATGTGGTGGTTTTGGGACGTTAAACCCCTTATATCAATCATCAATCAGGGTTGTTTGGGTAAGTGGGGGCAACGGGGAAGCGATGGCCGCATTTGGATCATCAAACGCGCGTAACTCTGCTATTACGGCACTGTTTCGAAAAATTCTGACAACTACGTGTTCGTTGAAAACTCGAGCACAACTTCCTCATCTCAGCTAAATTTCGACCGCTGGGTTGTTTAGGGGCCCTTTAAGTAGACGATCAAACAAACAGGAACCCGAGGAATTAGGTAGCGCGCAAGTGCCTACACCAAGCCGAGTTTGTGAGGAGGCTGTGCGAGTGGTTTCTCATCTTGTGATGCCCGAAATAAAAAGTTGTTGCTGGACGGCGTTTCCTCGCGGCTGGCTCTTTGTGGCCTTGTAATTGCCGTAATAGTTTTGTTTCTTGTACGCACAAGTCGGCTTAATGAATTATTACTCCATTTGTGTCTGTTTGACTGCACTCTACATCAAGAAAGTGGCATTCTGGTGGAGGTGCGTATGCTCTCCAAATGCACCCAGAAAGGAGCTACAGCACGAACTTCTTTTTAACATAACACGACGCCAGCACCGAAGCAGACACTAAGGAACTCTAAAGCAGCCTCTGAGTTGAGCACATGCCACCAGAACTCGGGCCCCTTTCTGTTTCGTTACATCAGGCAGCGAGGGCAAGAACCAGCCCCATGGCAAATGCATTAGCTTGAAAAGTCACTCTGCTCCAGCAGCGGCTACGAACTATCGTTTGGAGAACCGCACCTGAGTACTCTGAGGAATGGCTTGAGAGATGTGAACATGTATTCACTTCAAACAACTGTTCGGACACCGAGAAGCTGCGCAGTATGTACTTCTCAATTGACGAACTTGCGAAGACGCGATACAAAAACCACGAATAGACCCTCACCTTCTGGAAAGTGGTCCACATAATTCCCTAACTATTGTGATACCATTCGCGAAACGTGCTGGACTTCTGCTTAAGAAAGGAAGGAGGAAGGAAAATAGAGGGAAAAAAAGGCAAGGAGGTTAACCAGCCTATAGGCAGCCGGTTGCTACCCGGCGCGTGGAGAGGGATGTGGAGATGAAAGAGAGCGGAGAGGGAAGATAGAAACAACACATTCGGCAGCACACGCGCGCACACTCAGTCATAGTCCAGTCTTGTCTTTCGCGGTGTGTGACATTGCTGTTACAGTCGCTTGTTCAAGTCGGTGTCGCGTAGGAATTTCAACAGAGCTTTCGTCGCCTTCTGTTGCAAGGTCTTCTCTCGGGCACTTGACAGAATAGTGTCCACAGACATTTGGCTGTTGTCGATGCGCGCAACAGACGCCAGTGACTGTCTCTGGATTTCATACAATGGACAGTCACACAGGATGTGGTGTAGCGTCTCTTCGCAATGACAGGCATCGCAGAGAGCGTTGTCGGCCATTCCTATGACAAGAAGTAAGATTTTGTAAATGCCACTTCTAGCCATAAGCGATGAAGAAGGGTGGCTTCTCTTCGGTCGAGTCCAGACGGCATGCGGAGAGCGATCAAAGAGGACAGGTGGTGTTGACGATTCGTATCGACTTAGTAACTCGAACTAAGATTCGAGAAATGTTTACTCGATTGAACTCACTACGACTGAGAATTACGTCTCCAATTGAATAGGAGTGATTTTAGGTGAGTGTGACTAGTCCGTCAGTGCAGAACTCTCCTTTTCGAACATGGTGTATTAGGTCGCTAACATTATTCCCTCGCAGAATTAGTGTTCCGATTCCGCGACATTAGTGCTCTTTGCGTCGTTTCATCTCGCGATTTCAAACATCAAATATTACTGGTTACAATCCAGTAAGGGCAGTTACATTCAAATATTGAAATTTTGTTTAAAGAGGTGGCTCATGAGAGATATTTTTCTCGAAAATTCCCGAAAAAGAGTATGACCCTATGGGATGGGGCCGGTCGCAGCAAGCTCCTCCGTAACTGACACCTCTGATCAATAAATAATGAGCTGGTGTATAAACACCACTTTCAAGTATTACGTCTGGCGACCCATACTTAAAGGTACCATCAACAATGGGCGTAATACACGAGTTGCCCCGCATACGAATGCATAGAACAGTTTTAGTGTACGTTGTTTTCGAATAATTGCAGATCACGTTCTGGGGATTAAAGGCTCTTTATACACATGATGTCAAACGCAGTTTTCATAGAGCCTACTAACGAATGCGCCAGAATACTGCTATAAAATGACCTTATAGGAATTGATTCGCCAGTGGATGCAAGCCTCACCTACGTGGGTTACAAACATTTTGATTGATATGTGGTGTTTAACGTCCCAAAACAACGATATAATTAAGAGAGACGCCGTAGTGGAGGGCTCCGGAAATTTTGACCACCTGGGGTTCTTTACCTTGCACCCAAATCTGAGCACACCAGCCTACATGATTTCCACCTCCACCTGGAACGCAGCCACCACAGCCGGGATTCGATCCCGCGACGTGCGGGTGAAAACCGAGTACGTTAGCCGCTAGACCACCATGGTGGGGTCTTTACATACATTTAAAAAGTAGGTAGCATTGAGGTTGAATGCACAAAGCGAAATGTGACAGCATTGAAACGACTCAAATTGTCGCATATGCAGTTCTAGTGCGTGCTCTCTTTAGCCAATTCAGTGTAACTCCCAATCATTTATTTCGCCTCACTGTGGGGTTAGACGCAACATTACTGAAATCGTCCTAGCGCCATTGCTCGCGTCATGGAGTCATGAATGCGCCTACATGACTTTCTGACCCTTCTTTTGCGTTTTGACCAACGTGAAAGCCTTACTTCCCTGTACGCAGCGCCTGCCCCTATGCAGAATACGCGTTGTAAACATTTGCTAGAGCTTGCCACGTTCGCGTATTTAGAGCGGACACTTTAAAACACGGGCAGTAACTAGAAAGCGCAATTTTCAATGTGAAAGTACAAAGCGTACCGTGAGAAAACGAATGAAGACGCTGATATTTAGGCCGCAGCACTGCTGAAAACAAGAAACACAATGATGCCTACGCCACAAAAGCGACGCATCCATTGGTGACTCACAAGTAAATAATCTAGTGAGAAACCTACGCAATAGAGACCAAGCGCAAATAATATTGTTTTCTCGCTAGCAACCTCGTCAATTCCGCATGTCATTGATGCATAGGACATGTTATATTCTTGGTTAGTTTTCTTTTACGCCTATGAAATGATAATATTTGAATGTGTTCCCATGGTAGACTTTACACAAACAAATGCACATTTGTAAGATATGGAGATACTTTTCGCATTAGAACATAATCCGACTTTGCAGAGATAGGCTGTACACTTCTGCCGCAAAAATGATTCAACCAACTTTTGCCCTCACAAAATGACTTCCAGCTGAATGCGCCAGATGAAGCGTCCTTTCGATGCATGATATTTGAAAACATAAGTACAGGACATTACATGACATGTTTTTAGATGTTCTCTTCGAAGAAAATTGCAATACAGAAGTTCGGAGAACTGTTACAGCAGAATGATTGCGATCACTCGCAGACGATCTTTCACGAAACTTCCAAAAAATAGTCTTGAAGGGTTCGAGCGTCTCGTCGGGTGCTCTTAACTAATTTATGTTTGCCTGCTATGTGAGCTGCCATCAAGAAAAATGCAGTTTACTCCTGGTGTGGAAAATATGCGGCGACGTTCAACTTCGTCTGCGTGGACGATGAGGAAGCAAACGAGTGCGCGCGATGGCGCACTGTCCTCCAACACTTCGATTTTGGTAGACAAGGATGACTTTTCCATGTTCAACGTTTCCAGAGGGCGCGGAGAGCGGGGTATTAGTTTTCACGGGTAGATCCACCACATTGATTCTAATATCATAGTCGATGTTATTCTAGAGAAGCGGCTGAATGTGGAGAAACAGCATCTGGGGATTTCCCAGCTGTTAATTAGTCGTTAGAGTATCACGTGATATGAGATAATGTAAGTGCTAATTGTAACTAAAAAAGCAATCCGATCTTTCACATTTCAGATTTGGAAAGAGAAGCAAGTGTTTAAAGTTGTTACCCCATTGAAAATGGGAAACAGTGGTTTTCCTAATCAGAACGATGTCTAGAAGACATTACAAATTATGACACAGTACATTCAGCCAATGTCTCTCATTGCCTCGACTCGCAGCCAGGACATTTAGGGCACTGAATAAAAGTTTCGATGAGCAGCGTAGAAATGCGTTGTCAGAAGACTCCGAAAAATGATGTTTCAGATTTAAGTGCAAGAATATTGGTGTAATTATTATGCATGGTGCATTTGCAGTCGCTTTCATAACTTTAACCCGTGGGGCTTCTTAACTTATACCTGAATGTAAGTGCACAGGCTGTATTTATTGCTTTCTTTCCTCATGAAAATGCGGCTGCCGCAGTCGGCAATTGAACGTGTGTTTTTTATAATTGGCAGAGTTGCACTTCAACTGCTTACTTACAAAAAGGGGTATGCGAAAGCGGTATGCAACTTTTCGTTAAGCCTATGTTAACCAACATGTAAGGTCTGGTTGCGCCTTCATGTAATAAAGTTATATATGTTGAACACGTTACTTACGTCCCATCCACTCATACTACCAGAAGCACACTTGTTTTCTTTCAACACACTATTCCAGTCATCTGGGCGCTTCAAGTAACCGTGTGCTTCGCCATTATCAGAAATACACAATAGAAAGACAGCTACAGCACATCGTCGCAGCATCGCTAGTCAATTGTGGGTGCGCTCGCGCTTTAGCACAGTCTTATATTTTTAAACAAGAGGTTACCATTGTTTCATGCAAGACCAAGTTTTGTGCAATATGAAAGCTAAATGAAACTTCATTTTAAACATGATATGATGAAGAAAAAAAGACACAAAAACATCTTCTTTAGTATAGCTGGACTATGTGACAGGTTCATAATACAATCACAAGATGGGACGACTCATCATTGCAAAACGAAGGCAGGATGAAGCGGAAAGTATTCTTCAACCTGTTTACAACAAAGCAGAATGGAAGGTTGTATGAGTGTGTGGTTCGCTTGCTATAAAAAGATAAATCCAAATATAGGGCAAAGCACGCGGACAAGAACGACGACAAATAGAGCATCGACTACCGCGCGGCCCGAGGAAGACAAGGACATACTATAGAGCCATCTTAAGAACGGAAACCAGCAGAAAATAAAGCCAAGATTAACATAGGGGATAATAGCTGTACCTTTTTAAATGTGTTGTTCACTCTCATATTGATGTGAAAGGTGGAGCTGACGAAAAGAGATCTCGCCGCTGGCAGAGACCTGACAAATTTCCCAATCAATGATGTCATCATTTTATTAACGGTGGCACTCGTTTTTTCCCCATTTTATCCACTATCGAGATACGTTCAAGTATTACCCAGCTATGTTCGTCCCAAGCTTTCTTGTATTGTTCACGAACACTTTGGTTTTAAAGGGCCCTTAAACCGCCTCCGATAATTTCCCAAACATCTCAAGGAAAGAAGCATGCTTCTTTACTTCAGAACGCGATGTGCACATCGCGTGCAGAATGCTGTTGCGATCAACGATGCCATGTGCACACGCCGCAGCGCTACAGGTAACGAGCGCACCACAATTTCAAAAAAAAAACGCATTAACAATAGCTTCTGCTTTCCGGTCCCCGTCAATCCCGCCACTGACGTGTGCAAAATCACCAGTAAAACTCGATGACGTCATCAATTTCGGCGCTTGCGATTGGCTGAACGACAACCGATGACTTCCGGTGACTCTGCCAACAGCTGTTTAAGCGCACCTTGCTGTTCTTGGTCGTGTTGCCGCTTGCGAATCGACATCTGTGGCCCGTAACGCAACCACCAAGTCGCTAGCGTAGGGGCATGGGCTGACACGACAGCAACAGCAGTTAGTCAACGATCAATGCACCCAGATGAAACACACAACACAGTTGACGGTGAGCTGGGGCGTTGGAGGGGCGGATCGCAGCAACCAGAAGTAGACGCTGTCTCGAACAGCACTTCAGCGGTGACATATGCCACGCGAGATGAGGAGGGGCATTCAGCTCCCTTAGCGAGGAGGGGCCAAGTGGTTTCGGAAGAGGGTAGCGTAGGAAAGAGGAAAAGAAGCGATGGCCGCATTTGGATCATCAAACGCGCGTAACTCTGCTATTACGGCACTGTTTCGAAAAATTCTGACAACTACGTGTTCGTTGAAAACTCGAGCACAACTTCCTCATCTCAGCTAAATTTCGACCGCTGGGTTGTTTAGGGGCCCTTTAAGTAGACGATCAAACAAACAGGAACCCGAGGAATTAGGTAGCGCGCAAGTGCCTACACCAAGCCGAGTTTGTGAGGAGGCTGTGCGAGTGGTTTCTCATCTTGTGATGCCCGAAATAAAAAGTTGTTGCTGGACGGCGTTTCCTCGCGGCTGGCTCTTTGTGGCCTTGTAATTGCCGTAATAGTTTTGTTTCTTGTACGCACAAGTCGGCTTAATGAATTATTACTCCATTTGTGTCTGTTTGACTGCACTCTACATCAAGAAAGTGGCATTCTGGTGGAGGTGCGTATGCTCTCCAAAATGCACCCAGAAAGGAGCTACAGCACGTCGAACTTCTTTTTAACATAACACGACGCCAGCACCGAAGCAGACACTAAGGAACTCTAAAGCAGCCTCTGAGTTGAGCACATGCCACCAGAACTCGGGCCCCTTTCTGTTTCGTTACATCAGGCAGCGAGGGCAAGAACCAGCCCCATGGCAAATGCATTAGCTTGAAAAGTCACTCTGCTCCAGCAGCGGCTACGAACTATCGTTTGGAGAACCGCACCTGAGTACTCTGAGGAATGGCTTGAGAGATGTGAACATGTATTCACTTCAAACAACTGTTCGGACACCGAGAAGCTGCGCAGTATGTACTTCTCAATTGACGAACTTGCGAAGACGCGATACAAAAACCACGAATAGACCCTCACCTTCTGGAAAGTGGTCCACATAATTCCCTAACTATTGTGAATACCATTCGCGAAAACGTGCTGGACTTCTGCTTAAGAAAGGAAGGAAGGAAGGAAAATAGAGGGAAAAAAAGGCAAGGAGGTTAACCAGCCTATAGGCAGCCGGGTTGCTACCCGGCGCGTGGGAGAGGGATGTGGGAGATGAAAGAGAGCGGAGAGGGAAGATAGAAACAACACATTCGGCAGCACACGCGCGCACACTCAGTCATAGTCCAGTCTTGTCTTTCGCGGTGTGTGACATTGCTGTTACAGTCGCTTGTTCAAGTCGGTGTCGCGTAGGAATTTCAACAGAGCTTTCGTCGCCTTCTGTTGCAAGGTCTTCTCTCGGGCACTTGACAGAATAGTGTCCACAGACATTTGGCTGTTGTCGATGCGCGCAAAAGCAGACGCCAGTGACTGTCTCTGGATTTCATACAATGGACAGTCACACAGGATGTGGTGTAGCGTCTCTTCGCAATGACAGGCATCGCAGAGAGCGTTGTCGGCCATTCCTATGACAAAGAAGTAAGATTTTGTAAATGCCACTTCTAGCCATAAGCGATGAAGAAGGGTGGCTTCTCTTCGGTCGAGTCCAGACGGCATGCGGAGAGCGATCAAAGAGGACAGGTGGTGTTGACGATTCGTATCGATGCTTGGTGGGCACCATAGTGAAAACGTGATTTCACGCGCAAGTCGTCGAAGATTACTGGCACCATCAATCCTCGAAAGTGGTATGGCTTCTTCTCGTGTTCCTTCAAGGGCTGCCCGCGCGGCAGTATCGGCATGTTCGTTCCCTGTGATGCCGCAGTGACTTGGCAGCCATTGAAGCGTCACATGATGCCCTTTCTCGAGTAAACTGTGGAGAAGGCATCGAATTTCAAAAACAAGCTGTTCGTACAGGCCCTATGCTTCAGAAAAAAATACAATGGCCAAATGCGAGTGTTACACTTTGCGCTGAAGAAATGAATGGCCTCTTCTGGCATGATAACCCAGAGATACCCTAGCACAAGCTAGTTCATCATCTCATGAGATGTGTCAAAGAACTCTTTGTACGCTTGGTACGAAACCCACCAATGATAATCGAACAGTTTATTAGTGAGGCGGCAACACTAGAGACGGCACTCACTATTCGAGGATGACTGTACAAATGCCACTTAGCAGCTGTCCGAACCGCGGATACCGACTTGGACAGCGTGAGTACAACCAGTATTGGGCTTCTAATCTCCTAAATTTTTCGCGAGAAGCCGAAGATGCTTTGCCCTACAGCCGAACCACAATTCTGTCTAATGTCATCCGGAAAGAGCTACAACACACTCATGCATCAACGCAGCGTGCCCCACAGGTGTCAAAATTTGAATGTCTGACATCCGAAGTGATGACCCATGCAGCCACACTACGTAGCCAAACACAGTTCCCGAGCTCGCGAAGAGAGGCTCGCAAGCCCGGCCCACTGAAAACATTACCGGTTGCCATAAAAGCCACAGCAGAACATGCCGGTGGTACTACAGTCGTTACCTTCCTCAGCAGCATGTTTCCACCAACTGTGCCACAGAAAACCGACGTGTTTCAAAACTTTTTCGAAACATCTTGTG
>NW_023612858.1:0-56359 GCF_013339725.1 Rhipicephalus microplus | reverse complement strand
GTGGTGTGGATTTATATGATGAATGAGTATCGTGTGAGTTGGTAGTCCCTGTATGAGAGGAACTGTAATTTACAAAATTCACAAGTGCAGCCAACACTCAACTCAGGGTGCACACTTGTGAATGGCAAAGAAAAGACTGAGGAGACGTCTTGTTCTGTGGCTTCAAGTGCGTTGCCAAAAGTGCTAAGGTGAAGACTACATCGTTCATGTCCCGGGAAACCTACAACTGTGCTGCTTGAACGACGTAAAGGACGCGCGTAACTCCAGGACACGTGCCAACAATATGCAAAACTTAGTAGTTGTGTTGATAAATGTTGAAGACTCGCTTCTGTAGGCGTGCATTGGACTGTGTTTGTGGCACATGCAAGTGATTATGTGCTCTAATTCGTGTCTTTGTGCATACTGCAAAGGTGCGTTGCATTAAGTGATTTCTGAAATACTGGTTTGTTAACGCTTAGGATTCAGTCATTACTGCAGCATTAGAATAAGTCACTTGATGATTTTTTTGCTTATGCCTGTCATTCTTCACAGAGGTGTGCTTTGTGTGATGGTGTAACGATAACACTCATCTCGAGTGTCTATATTTCTACAATTCTTTAGTTGTAGTAGAGAGATTACTCATGATTTCCCAACAAGTGCACACATTTTCCTACTTTCTTCTGGTAAGCTGTGTTGCTTCCAGGATGTTTTCATGTCTCATGGCAGCTCCTGTCCATTTTTCGGAAAGAATGCTCCTTGGACTTATTATTACTTCGGGCAAATGCCAACAAACTTTTTGTTAACCAAAGCCAAAGAAGATGCATTTCATGATGTGATAATTTTTTCGAACCATTTGCTATATTCTATGTTGCACAGATGCTGCCTCTATGTTCGATTTGAAGCATCACCGGGTTTTGTGTTCAGACAAGAAAGCGTGCACATTTTTCCTGAACCTCACGAAGTTGCTATTATTCCAGAATAAGCTATCTTTAAGTGTTGTTGTTTATTTGGAGGTTTTTAAGATTGACTGTGCTTTTACGTTAGTAAAATATTGCCCTTGGCGTTTCCTAAAGTGTCTTCATCATACATTTTAATGTGGAGCACATTAGTTCATCGTAATGGAACCTGGTTCACCTAGTTTATCATAGTGGAACCTATTTGATTATGACACTTTGCTCTCTTTCTGTTTTCTTGTCTTTTTTTTTCATATGCGTGCTTTCTCATTCATCGCAGCAATTCTGCTCCGTTTTTTTTTTTTCTTAAAGGGAACTGCACATCACCACATCCTTTCGACTAGTTAAATAAGTGTAGGTGTAATAGCTCATCCCAAACAATGCGTCAAGTGCCCGAGTGAGTGGACATAGAGAATTACTCTCAAGTTTACTTTCTGGTTTATGTTTATGTTTCAGAATATTCTCTATTGTAGAACATTTAGAAGTGAAGCAAGTTCGATGTCGTAGTCAAGGTTTTTTTTTTGCTAACTGGCTTTTTTGTTTTATTAATGTTCAAAAATTGACTTTGAGGAACTGTGGACTTCTTTAAGTGTGGCCAGTTCTGATTAAAGAGTTAACAATGTGAGAGTGTCGGTCAGTGGTTTTCGTCCCTCAGTTCTGGCCAGGGTGCGTACAGGCCCTTGAAATCCTTGAAAGACCTTGGCATCTTGAAAAGTGTGTTTTCAAGGCACTTGAAATCCTGTAAATTATTCCCGTTCTTTAATGTCCTTGAATTTCCCAAACAACGCTTTCGCAATCGGCGCTGCAGCCTTTTTAATATGATAGGTCGCCGTTCACCTGACAAACTCCCCATTTCAGAAACAGTAATTTGCTGTGAGTGCATGTGGTTTCATTTTGCAAAGCTGCACAGGGGAAAAAAGAAAGTTACACGGGGTCAAACCACGAACGAATGAATGACAGACACGTATTGCTTGTCGGTGCTGGCTTTTCCCTTTTCCCAAAACGTGAAGCTAAAGTAATAATGCAGACTAGACATGTTTGTTATAATTGTCATATCCATGTATTTAATTAATGTAGTAAATTAGTTCTTTTCTGGTAACTTTAGAGTATAAAGGAATTGCAACCTTGTGTGTCGCTTGAGTCCCTATGAACACCTGTCGCAGTTTCTGAACGTTTTGAATCTTCGCTTTGGAACCTTTGCAACACCTGGTCTCTGCTGCCGCAGTTGTTTCTTTTTGGTGGTCTTCTCGAAAGCATGATATGCTATTTCATGCAATGAAATGCCTTGTTTTATTGCCTAATACTCTAGCAAACCAGGGAGGCAAATAAGCAAACCAAAATGCTTAGAATGGTTTTGTCAAAGTTGTTGAGGGTCTTTGATCTGATCCGATTTAAACCATTATTCGAGTTAGTATGCATTCGTCTGAGATTCTCTTAGGAAATAGGCACTAAATGCATTTCTAAGGCATAATTCATGTCATTGCTGTAAGTGTCAAATGGTATGAGTAGGAACAATCAGTGGCCAGCAAGAACACAGTGTTGTATTATAGGATGAAGCTTTGAATTAGTGTTGCATTTGAATTATTATCCTTCATAATTCACTGCGAATTGTTCACTTTCCAGTGCATCGGAATGCTCAGATCTTTCTCTCTTTGTTGAATGAATGTACTATAATGATTTCTGTTTGATTTCGCTACTGCCGCTTAATCACTTCATAACATGAGCTCCAGAAAAAACCACATCATAGCCCTTTTTTCGTTTTAAAATCACTAGCAAAGAAAATCGTACCTGACTAACATACACAAGGCAGGTGCAAGCTTGCAGATCTCTTGCAATTATTCAATAAATGCCAACTAAATTATCAAAGTATATTTGACTACATTAAAGGCCACTGAACGGGCACATATCAGTTGCACATGAGGGCCTCATCACATGGCAGTCGCTTAGTATCTTGGACATGAGCTCTGTGTGAGTGACTATTGAGAAACCTCGCATAAATGACAGTCTGTCAACATCTTCTGTGGCTGCCGTAATAATAGTGAACAAAGATAAAATGTTAAAGGGACACTAAAGTAAAAAACGATTGAAGCTGAATGTATGACAACTTATAAAACGACAATATTGTGAACAGTAGTGCCCTACTTACCAGATATTCAAGGTGAATATAGGGAACACATGCTCTACGATTGAACATTTGCAAATGATCCTGATTACGTCAGAGGTACCACTACAATTTATCACTAACTACACTAAATAAAGAACCTTACGAGCATCAGAGGCATAATAAAATGCTGCTTGTTCATGTCTGTTTTATTCTTGGAAAAATGAACCGCCGGAAATCACTATGGGAAATAACGCGAGCGGTTCGAAAGTTCAATTTTCGCCTACTTAAACTAGATGAATTTTGCCATCTAGTCGGGCCCAGTTGAATCAATCTTGTCTGCCACCTCGCAAGCCATGGCAGGAAAGTGTTCAATGTCCGTTGTTGCTGCTGTGGCTTCGGCGAGAAAAGTAACACTACGACGTTTCTGGACGGCTATTTCAGCAATAAAAGTTGACTTAATAGTTGCCTTTAGTGTCCCTTTAATCATGTAATAATAATTTATGGGGTGTAACGTCCCTAAAACCAAGGTTTGAAAGACGCCTTAGTGGAGGGCTCTGGAAATTTCGTCCACCTAGGGGTTCTTTAATGTGCACCTAAACACATGGGCCTCAGGCATATCTGCCTCCATCGAAAATGGAGTCGTCGGTGCCAGAATTTGATACAATGTTAATCGTACTGACTACTTCAGCATTGACTCCTTCAAGGCAAATAATTGTGATACACTTGTTTAGCCATATATCAGGAAGTTCTGGTGCATTCAACTTGTTTTTTGTCACTTATAAACTTTAATGCGGGTTATAAGAGTTGATCATTTTCTCACTTTGCACTCTTGCTAACCTTTGAAACCAGTGTAAAGTAATTTTACTAGCTGGGCTCTTTATTTTTTCCTTCAATCACAACTGTGTTGTTTATTACAGATTTATCATTTTGGATTGCGCAGGCTTTGCTGCTATTCATCATCACCCTGACCAGCCAGCTCGTCTGAGATCTTCGACAAAAGAGCGTGTGTTCATATGTTATGTGTGTGGCTATACTTCAAAGCACAAATCAGTCATACGGAGACACCATATGATACATACAGGCGAGCGTCCGTTTAAATGCGAGTACTGCGGAAAAACCTTCAATAAGAAGTTCAACTTAAGCACGCATATTCGCATCCACACTGGCGAAAGACCTTACCAGTGCCACCTCTGTCCCTGGAATTCTGCATGGAAGAAAGAGCTTATGCGCCACTTGGAAACTCACAAGCAGAGAAAACATTCACCTGAGGGTGCACATATGTGAACTGTGAAGGAAGAGGCTAAGGAGGCACGTGGTGTGTGCGTCTCATGCTCTAGGTTCAAGTGCTGTGCCAGAAGTACCAAGGTCGGCGATACTTTGTCCATGCCCCAGTGAGGTTTGGAACTATGTTCACCAAACTTATTGGATGTTGTGATAAATGTTGTGGACTTGTTCCATTAGGTACACATTAGACTGAGTGTGCGGAACGTGGAAGTGAAATGTGCTCTTATTCATGTGTTTATGCATCCTGTGATGTTGCATTGCATCCGGGAATAGGTGAAGGAGCTGTTTGTTGATCTTTAGGAATGAGTCATTACTGTGGTTTGATAAAAAGGCACAGCATTTCTTGCAAAAGCGAACGCCGATTGTTTTTCACTGATATGTGTTTGTGCAATGGCCCAGCCTTAATGTTAATCTCAAAACAGAAACGCTCTGTAGTTCTGCAGTTCCTGACTTGTAGCAGTGAGATCTCCTTAATGAGCAAGCATGTGCTTTTGTTAACTTTCTTCTGCTCAGCTGAGCAGCTTCCAGGCTGTCTTTGTGTGTAATGCCAGGCTGATCTCCAATTCTTGGACTTACCATTCGTATAACTATAACCAATGTCCTTTTCTTAAATTGAGCCAAAAATGAAGTATTTCATTGTGTGTCATTTGTTGAGTACCAGTTGCTATATTGCAAGTCCCACGCATGCTGTCTCTATGCTGGATTTCAGGCATCTCCTGGTCAAGTGTTGAAGAAGTGTGGGCATTTTTCACGTGCCTTGCCATATTACACTTATTGGATGCTCAGCCAGCTTTAAACATTGTTGTTTCATGGGAGGTTAATAGAATTTGCTGTAGTTTTTTGTTAGCAAAGCTCTTTCTTTAATGCTTCTTGACCTATCTTCATAACATTAGTATTTATGTGTTGATGGAGGTACTCCTTAGTTCATTATAGAATGCTGTGGGCAGAACTCAATGGAATCCATTTCTATGTGACACTTGGCTCCCTTCTTATTTTCTTGCTGCTCCCATGTATGTGCGCTTTCTCATTCATCATTGTAAATTCTGCTCCATTTTTTCTGCTTAGAGAGATGCACATATTCACACACACTTTTGACTGGTTGATAAGAAGCGTCAATTATGGTGGGTTTTAGTTTTGTGGTTGCCAGTTTCAATTTCATGTAAAGTGTTTCGCCCTCGGGGGGCACTACGCTGTGTATATATGCACGGCATTGTATATAATAAAACAGTTCCTGCTTGGCCACCGGCTGCTGCGTACGTCGTGTCGGCCGGCGCTTCAGCGCCGTGCCCAGCGTTTGCCGCACAATACTACATCAATGTAATAGCCCATCCCGAAAGGGAACAATGCATCATGTGGCATAGCATGGATAGATATAGCGAATTACTCCCAGTGCTGCTTTCTGGCATTTCAGAATGTCCCTCTTTGCAGAACCTTTGATAATGCAGCAAATTCCATGCCGCAGACAGTGTGCCATAATGCATTGGTTTTCCTTTCTTGTTTGTGGAATAGCACTGTCTTCTTAAGGTGGTGTGCTCAGAAGCTGTAACAACCTATTCCCAGAAAATGGAAATGCAATGTTAGTATTGCTTAATGCACTAACCAACCAAATGGCGAAAGAAACGAAGGAAAAATGCAAGGCTTCTTTTCTCAGTTATGTCATGCTGTTTGAGTGATTGGTCGAACCATTAATAGAAGCAGACTGTGCTCTATTAATTTTCTCTTAGACAAAAGTTTTGAATAAATGCATTTTAAAAATTCATTTGTTGTGTAGTGTGGAAAACACAGAATTGAAAACTGGTTGCGACGAGACGCAGTGTTGTGATACCGGACAACGCGGCAGACATGAGGTTGCCTCTTTTTCCGTTGTGTAATGTTTGAGTCGCAGTAAGGTGGACAGGTGGGCGAGTTGAATTCGATGCATGTTGTAAAAAAAATCAGTGCAAATAAGACTGAGCACAAGTAGAGAAGGATGCAGTATGAGCGCTGTCTAATGACTGAAGTTTTTTGGAACAAAAATTTAGTTCCCGTATGCATTCCATTTTCGTTTCAATAAACCAGTAGTTAGACAGCACTCATTCTTTGTCCTTCTCTTTTTGTGCTCCTTCTTGTTTGTGCAAATTTTTCACGTGTGTTTGAATCATTGTGCTTCATTCTTCACTGCGAATTCACTTTCCGCTGCGTCCGAAGTGCTCCGGTATTTCAGTAGTTGCTGGATGTATGTACGATAATGATTTCTGCTTGATTTCCCAGTTGTACATTAACTGCTTCCCAATGTGAGCTCCAGTGTTAGCAAAGAATTCGTATCAAGACACAAGATCAACAGAATTCTTTTGCTCTAACATTGCAAACTGAGAAACAAGTGCTTGTGTTGGTGCATGTGCAGTGCTAAAATTATTCATGAGGAAAGTGCTAGCTTTGTGGTCTCGCAGATTACTCGGAAAACATCGCCCACATTTTAGCATGACAGGGTTAAAGAGCTCGTTTCGCAGAAATTCCAGCGTCGGCGTCAATGGTTGTGAGCGAAGCATCATCATAACTTTTTGTGAATGAAAAATTGAGAAATATGCAAATAAAATTAATAAACAAAAAAATTCTGCCTCCGTGTGAGGATCGAACCTAAGTCATTTGTGTGGCAAGCAGGTACTCTACCACAAAGCCACACATCTGTTTGGAAATACAGTGAAAATAACATCCTCTGCTTGAAGATGCAGTGAAAATAACTTTAATGCTTTAAAAACTCAAGCGTTCTGTATAGAGGCTTCACAATGCAAACATGTAATATCGTAGTATTAATGTGTGGTACAAGCGTACATTGCGATCAGACGTCAGAACATGTGATTATCATCACTTCGTGGTTTAAGGTTGGCCACCCACTACGAAACACAAACACTTTACTGTGCCTTTTCCCTTGAGGCCACATAGTGGGTGCGCAGAAAGTTCGAAAAGATTTTATGCGCAGAATTTCCCGTGGTTTAACGCATGCTACCCTTTAAAGAGAAAGCAGTCGTATGTGAAAGCTACATCGACTCAAGCCACTTTGAACTCAGTACGCTCTATTGAGACAGAATATGGCTATCGTGTATATCTCTCATCTCTTAAAGGCAGAGTTTAAGGATCCTCCAATTTTTCACTGGCTATTCCCTGAATGCCACAAAACAGCCATGAATCTGCAGCATATGAGTGCCTCATCTCATCCCTGCACCTTAATGGCTTGTATTCTCATGCCAACTGTCATTTGCCATTGTCAGCTTTTTCTGAGTGTCTATTGAAAAACCCGGCATAAAAGTGAAACTTGGGCAACTTTCCGTGTGACTGCCCAAACAAAATCATGCAAAGATTCAATGTTAATCCTACTGAATACTACAGAACTAACTTCATCGATGAAAAGGATTATGCTACGCTTGTTTGGTCATATAGAAATTTGGATGTACCCCCAGCATTCCTTTTCAAGTAACTGCAACACAGGTTACCAGAGTTCTTTCTTTTTTTCAGGCCATTTTGTGAATATTTTTGTCGTAATTTTACCTTTCCTCACTTTTAACTGTCACCATCTTGTGACCCCAGTGTAGAGTAGTCGTACTAGCTGGCCTTCCTTCGGTAATAGTATTGCCGTTTCCTAAAAAATTTGCCATTTTGCATAACGCAGACTTTGCTACTGTATGCCATCGCCCTGACTGGTCACCTCATCTGGGATCTCCCACAAGAGAGCACGTGTTCAAGTGTCAAGTGTGCGGCTATACTGCGAGGAACAGATGTGCTCAACAGAGACACCAAATTATTCATACAAGCGAGCGCCCATTCAAGTGCAACTCCTGCGGCAAAGCCTTCAATCAGAAGTTCAATTTGGTCGCACACATTCGCGTTCTCACTGGCGAGAGACCTTACCAGTGCCACCTCTGTCCCTGGAATTCTGCATGGAGTTGTGAGCTGAGGCGCCACTTGGAGGCTCATAAGGTCAGGCAACATTCACCTGAGAGCGCACCTATGTGAACTGTAAAAGAAAAGGCTGAGAAAGCCCTTGGTGTGTGCTTCTCATTCTGTGGTTTTCAAGTGTGGTGCGAGAAGTACTAAGGTCGGGGCTACTTGGTCCATGCCCCAGTGAAATAGGCAACTGGGCTGCTTCAGTGGCATGAAGTGTATGCATGACTGGAACATTTACAGGCAGTACACAAAACCTATTGGATGTCATGATGAATACTGAAGACAAGCTCCTTTGGTTATACATTGTGGTGAAGGTGTGGCACGTGCAAGTAATTAAGTGCTCCTGTTCATGTGTTTGTGAATACTGCAAAGTTCTATATTGCATCAAGTAATTTGTGAAGAACTGGTTTGTTTATGCTCAGGACGAGTGAGTAATTACTATAATTTGTGAAAATCCACTTGATGTCCTTTTTTGCAAAAGCCAGTGCCTGTCATATTATGTGTGTTGTATGTGATGGAGTAATGACAATGTATATTTTAAGACTGAAACACTTATGAGGAAGAGTTTTATTCAAGACGTGCTCGAGCTGGCACACACTGATGATCACATCTACAGATGAGGAAATTATACAAACGATGATGACATGTCCAATTGATAAAGAAGAGTCGGTGACTGCTCTCACATTAATTCCCTGTCATGCTGGAAGCAGCCTCCTAGCCATGTGAGAGACAATATATCGGGTATACAGTTTCAGTCGAGAAAGGTGCACAATTTCTGTCCCTCGGCAACGGTGGTCATGGGAGCTTTAAGTGGTAAGATACGGCAATTAACGGGGGACGTTTGTTCAATGAGCCTATAAAGTCCTATAAAACGATCGAGGAATTTTTCACATAAGCCGGGCACACGCACGGGAATCCAGAGAAGAACTTCGTCTCCTGGAGAAGAGGTGACAGCACGGTGAGTTGAGTTGTAGCGAGACTTGCGAGCTTCCTAATGATGCCGGTGTTGATTCGGGCCAGATGACGGTAGTGCTCGAGGCGAGACAAAAATTGTGCGGATTAAGGGCCTGCTGAGGTAGCAAGAGCCGAAAGGAAGGAGGCGTCCAGAGTAACACTTGGAGAGCGGCCATGGACCAGAAAATAAGAAAAAAAGCGAGTGGTGCATTGCGTAGCCGTATTGTAGGCGAACGTGGCGAAATGGCATTCCAGTTCGTGTGGCCAGGGTTAATGTACATGGCAATCATGTCTGAGAGGGTACAATGAAAGCGTTCCATCAAGCCATTTGTTTGTGGATAATAAGTAGAAGTTGTCTTGTGGATGGTGTTGGCGGCGCGTAGAACCTCAGCAGCAATAGAGGAAATGAAGACCTTGCCGCGGTCGCTGAGCAGAACACGTGGAGCTTCATGGCGTAAAAATATGTTACGCAGAAAAAAATCGGCTACTTCAGTGGCTGTACCAGCGAGCAGTGAGGTTGTTTCCGCATAACTAGTGAGGTGGTCAACAGCCATTACAATCCAACAATTTCCATTGGAGGTTACGGGAAGGAGGCCGCACAAGTCTATCCCGACGACTTCGAATGGCAAAATGGGACAAGGAAGAGGTTGGAGAAAGCCAGAAAGAGCAGTAGTGGGTGATTTCCGCCGTTGACATAAGGCACACGAAGAAACATATTTGGCAATGGCGGATGAGAGGCCATGCCAGGTGAACCGACTGCATATTTTTTCGTACGTTTTGTGATAGCCGAGATGCCGAGCAGCAGGATCATCGTGGAATGTCTCAAGAATCTGATGTTGTAGGTAACGTGGTATGATGGGGACCCATTTGTTTCCTTCAACGTGGTAAATATGTATAAAAAACACCATCGTGAAGCTTGAATTATTTCAGTTGTCAGTGAAGTCGGGCATTCAGAGGAGTGGATGTGCCTTCTAAACGTGCTATTATGAAGCGGCAGTAAGGGTCAACGCGTTGATGCGACACAAAGGTAAAAGGACGGCCGCATCTTAGCCAACTGAAACCTGCGATGGGTAATGCTGCGATGGAAATTGGTGACGGTGGGCTATTACAGTTGGGTAAAGGGCAGCGAGAGAGAGCATCGGCATCTTGGTGCTTCTTACTTGTAAACGACATCGAAGTTGTGCTCTTGTAACGAAGCACCCAGCGGCCAAAACAGCCCGATAAGTTCTTTAGTGACGACTGTGAAATGGCGGCCGTGGAGGTATGGACGAAATTTTTGTACTGCCCATTCAACAGCAAGGCACTCTTGTTTGGTTATTGTGTAATTTTTCTCGGCAGCAGTCAAAGCATAACTGGCGTAAGCAATGACACATTCGCAGTAGAACGGCACTGAGACTATGACCACTGGCGTCACTGTGAAGAATGGTGGGCGCACCTAGATCGAAGTGACATAGTACTGGGTTGTATGTCAGGGCTTGCCTCAACGCTAGGAAAGCCTTTTCACAGTCTTTAGACCAGACGAATGCCGTGTTACTTGCGAGCAGTTGTTGGAGCGGAGAGGCAAGCCTTGCGAAATCACGTATAAAGCGCTGAAAGTAGGATGCCAAGCCGAGTAAACTGCGCAGGTCTTTTTGGCGCAACGGACGTGGAAACTCGAGGACGGCAGCAACCTTTTTAGGATCTGGTCGAATACCGTCTTTGCTGACTAAGTGCCCTAGAACCTTGATTGTCTTGCTTGCGAAGGTGCATTTTTTCGTATTCAGCTGTAAACCAGCTTTTGCAAGGCAACCTAGGACTTCTTCAAGACGTTGCAGATGTTGCAAAAAGGCAGACGAAAACACTATGATGTCGTCAAGGTAGCATAAGCAGGTTTTCCACTTAAGGCCACGCAGTACGCTATCGATCATACGTTCGAAGGTAGCAGGCGCGTTACAAAGTCTGAAAGGCACTACGTTAAATTCATATAGCCCATCTGGGGTGGTAAAGCCGTCTTCTCTTTGTCAGATTCGGACACTGGTATTTGCCAGTAACCCGAGTGCAGGTCAAGGCTGGAAAAATACTTCACGCCATGCAGCAAATCTAGTGCGCCATCGATTCGTGGGAGAGGGTAAACATCTTTGTGCGTTATTTTGTTCAGTGCCGGGTAATCAATGCAAAAACGTAGTGTTCCGTTTTTATTTTGCACCAAAACAACTGGTGAAGACCATAGACTCGAGGAAGGACGTATGATATTCCATCGAAGCATGTTTGAGACGTTTTCCTCGATTATCTTCCCTTCTGCAAGAGACACGCGGTATGGGCGCCGGTGAATAATTCGGGAGCCATCAGTCTGAATTCGGTGTGTCGTGGAAGTACTAACACCAAGGAAAGCAGAATGAACGTCAATTAAAGAAAGATGTCTGTTCAATAAATTCAGAAATTCTTGACTCTGGGCTGCTGTCAGATCAGGGCTTATCGTCATTGATAGAGGAGTGGGAGAGTTGAGTGGTGGCGTGCTTGGCTCTGGTAGGTCTTCTTGACTTGGAAGGGCAACAATTGCAACAAGATGCGGGTCAATAGCGCATGTGACTGTTGATACACAGGGCAACAATAAGGGTTAGGGGGTCTGATTTAGTGTAGTAATAACGCAGTAATTATTCGATGAAGTAATTATTTGAATTAAGATTGAATGCAGTAATTATTTGAGATGAGCTGGCACACACTGATGATGATATCTACAGATGAGGGAATTATACAAATGATGATGACACGTTCAATCGATAAAGAAGAGTCGGTGACTGCGCTCACATCCTCTGTATTTTTCCGAATTTTTTTCAGTGACTCTAATTCTCACAGCCACAACTGTAGGCGATGCCCGAGTCGAGCCTAAAACGCAGTGGTGTTCCGCCAGTTCTTGGGCCCTCTGGACTGCCTTTTGTTGGTTTCGAAGATCGGGGGCTCCTCAGTGCCTCTTTCCTGTCAGACTTTTTTTCATGGCGATGTCGAGAACATATACAGCGGTTGATGGACAAGCTGTGCTAATCAATAACCACCATTTATGTACTCTACAATTATTAGTGCTTTTTTATGCTGCTCAATATTCTGACAATCATGAGATAGAAACAAGTTTGCAATTAATTTAATGCATGAAGGGTAATACATTGTTTGTCATGTAAAGAGGAAACATCTGAACAAAATAATAAGGACGGATTTCCTCAGTCCTCTTTGATACTCTTTGATAGGTGGGTTGAACTCTTTGATAGGTGTGTTGAACGAACTGAAATTGTTAAATCTCTCCTTTTCATTTCTTTAAAGGCAGATGCACTAAAGTATGTTTGGAAGGCACAGTTCTTGTTGTAGTACAAAAAAATGCTGCACGAGGAACTTTGAGGAATAGCGAAATTCATGAAGTTTGTGTATTTACGAAATGTAAGAGGTGTCCGACTGATTAAAACTAGCTTAAATTCATGACCTGTCTTACTTATGTGAGCAACCCACATTAGACGAACATTGTGCCTGCAGTGCATCAGCACCTCGAGATTGTATAGCACCATGCTACCTACACATGGCACTGCACACTCATAGGCATAGCCTCAGATTTGTACGCTGCTCGGGTTCACCCAAGGGTGAGTTTAGACCTTTTATATATGCTCCCGTCGTATTTATTTCAGCATACTGTTGGTCCTCAGGCCGGTACAGCGGTGGGTTATGGTTGTTGTACCTTACAAAACCATACCATACTATGCTAAACAACATTTCAAGAAGATAAAGTATGATATGTTAAAATGCAATATTCAAGCACTACAATACAGCAAAACAGAATACAAAACAATACAGTATAATACAACACACCTGTGCAGCTATTTGCTGGTCTCCTATGACGTTAACTTAGCAAGAGTGGGAACATAATGAAATTAACATAGCAAAGTGAACGTCTCAATCACTTGCCTCAGACTGAGCGACATATTATGTGCCCCTTTTAAAAGCTTTTCACGGAGGTAAATTGAAACATTGGTGAACGAATAGTTTATGGAAAACGGTGAATTTCCATATATATTAAGCCATTGCTGAGGTACTTCATATGCGTACTCATCACTTCCTCTCAGAATACCTACTCTATGTGGCATTAAGTAGTGATCTGTATTATAGTTCAACCTTTTTATAAGAGGCATGCTTGGGGCAGCAGTTCTTGTCTTGTCTTTTACATGAGATGTCTCTTATAAGCAGGGGACCTCGTATGCATTTTCTTATGAACCCTTATTTTGGTGTAGGCACACTGGTGTCTCTTATGTCCATTTGTCTTTTATATCAGTGTCTCCTATAAAGGGTTTCGACTGTATATTCACTTTACTTTTTGACAAGAGGAAAAATCATCTTAGCTTGACCAGTTTTTGATGATCTGCTAGAGTGGGAAGTCCGAGAAGACAAACCATTTCTGTTACCAATTCTTTCGAGGAGTATGTTGACAGGATGAAACCGAGTGGCTCTCCTGTGTACTCTGTCAAGCATATCCCAACTTCTGAGTGCTCTCATATGTTATTCACATAGTGCAGAGTATTTAGTTTGCCACCCATTTGACTGACTATTTGCCGTATTAGTGTATGCTATAGTGAGGTTAAGCAGCGCAATGTTAAGGATGCAACCACGAGAGCACCCAGACTTAGGTGGCTAGATAGAATGATAGTCAGAGGCAGTCAAGTGCCTGCAGGTCAGAATGAAATGCTTCATATTTAATATAGCGAAGAGCTAACCAATAACAACGAAACCAAACAGTGACGGGCTTTGCTGGAGCCTGGCGAGACGATGGCCTCACTCGGCGGCTCTGCACAAGTCTATCGAGTCTTGCGTGACTGTGTTGAAGAGGTGTGCGATCCGTAAGGCGAGTTTCCTAACTGTTGTAAAGGTTGCACTATGCTCATTGTCTTCGAGGGACGTAATTAAAAACGAAACCAAAAAACTGCTGTAGCCACACACTTGGCTATGCTATGTTGCTATGTATTACTGTTTGTCCTCTTTGCCCTCACTCCTCTTTCCCTCTCCCTTCTTCTGCTTTCATGGTTGCGCTATGCCATCTCATATTTGCATCCATTTTACTCTCACCTTTCTTTGTGGTATGCTTCCACACGCACAGTTTCAAGTGGGTGTCGGCAGAGCTGTGCTGTTAAAATCTAAAATAACTGTTGACTTTTTTAAAAATATCACAGTTTGACTGACTTCACAAATGGGACCCGGAAATGAGGTTCCGCATGCCCCCTAAATTGAAACGGCAACACACAAGTATGATCCACCGCATTTGTCTTGGTGTAGCATACACCAGACTTTACGCACATATCATCGGTCGCAGTGACACCGGTCCTAATTGTGAACACTGTGATGTGCCAGAAACACATGAACACATATTTTGTGTCTGCCCAGAATATGCACGTGAACGACAAACACTGATTTCTTCTACTGAACTACATCGCAGTAGGTCATTAACTTATGAGACCATGTTGGGCCCTTGGCCAGACACCAACAGTGCAACTGCGGTCACAAGTGCAGTTATAACTTTTTTGGAAACAACTGGACTATGTGCGCGGCTATGAAATGTGTCTCAGCTAGAAAGAACACTACATACTCACCGCTCTATCTCATCATCGTCATTCATTAATATTTATTTTCCCCTTTCCCTTCCTCCAGTGTAGAGTAGCAGGCTAGAGCAAGCTATCGCTCAGGCCGACCTCTCTGCCTTTCTGTAAATAAACTTACCTCCTTACTCACAGTCTGACTAACACAGAAGTGCTTTACATGAATAAGGGCGGGGGTACAGGAGATCAGGGCATGTCCGGAAGTTAAGTCGTCAAAAAGTTTTGAAAAGTGAACGGGTATTCCCCATTTGCTGTTAAAATCCACCTCTATCGAACCTCCATCGTTATCAGCAGCAGCAAGGATAAATTTTGTAGCATAAAGGAAGTTACCCTTCCTTCATGAACGAAGCTCTCAAAATGAAATGGGGATTATTTTTTAAAACATGCTTTGGGTATTAGACACACTTTTCACAACTTTATTACATTAAACTTCTGAAGACCCACCCCCTAGCTTTCTCCCCTCTACGCCCCACCACACAAAGCGCTTCTGATGTTGGTCAAGCTATTTATTGTGGGAAAAACAAAAAGTGCTTCTTGCAGTCTAGGTTTAACCCGAGTCGACAGCTACCAAGGTGAGTTCCAATCGATTCTCGCAACCGCTCGAAATTCAGCGCAGCTATGCAAATAGAAGTGGAAGTGCAGCACAGCCACGACTAGCGAGGGATAAGAGAAAAGCAAGCGAGGGTAAAATGGATGTAAATATAGAGGGGGATGTTGTAAAGCATAGCATAGCCATTAATACTAGAGCAAGGGGGGGTAAAAGAAGTGAGGAGGAGAGGGTAAAGCAGGGGAGAAAGGAAAGTAGCAAGAAGGCAAGTTGGGCCAGTTGGATTACGTTCATAATTGAAAATTTCGTTGAAGTGCACTAAAAACACACAGACAGAAGAAGCTGACAAGGAAAGTGTGGGTGACTTGTCACATGAAAGTGATGAGGGAAAGGAAGAGGGGAAGCATAGAATTGTAGTCATGTATATTACAGTATAGGGGTGAGAAAAAGAACCGAGGGCGAAGAGAATGATAGAGGGAGGGTAATATATATGTACACACACACACACACACACACACACATATATATATATATATATATATATATATATATATATATATATATATATATATATATATATATATATATATATATATATAATGCTGCGACAGGTTCGCCACATTCAAGTAGCCCGCCACAATCATCGTGGCACCAGCACCAGCAAGACCCGGCTCGGCTGGCATGCGCCACGCGTTCGCACGTTCAACAACGAGGAAGAGGAAGATAGTCGGATCTGTGCCACTCGGCTACTCGAACTTGATGACCATAGTTTTTAGAATCGTGGGCACAAGTTCGCCCTAATAAAGACGCTTGTTTTCTTAACCTGTCGGCGTCAGCATCGCTACATTTCTGGTGGAAGTGCTGGGTATGAATCGAAGCCCCACGAGCTCAACACAGCGTAGCCCCGACGACCAGCGTATCAACCCCGTGGAAGTGACTCCTGTACACCAGAGGGCAAGTCGCCGTCTTCGAGGTGACTCACCTGAGTTCGGTCCTCTTCACTTCACACCAAGGGGAATTCAAACGATGGATGCCACCACTATGACTAGCCAGGTAACACCGGCACAAGTGTTCGTAAGCCAACCGCACCAGCCGCCAGTTTTCCACGGCGACTCGTACGAGGATGTTGAAGATTGGTTGGACCTGTTCGATAGAGTAGCGAGCTTGAATGGATGGGACGAAAGAGAGAAGCTCCGTCGCGTATACTTCGCCCTGGAAGACTTCGCGAAGACATGGTTTGAGAACCATGAAACCTCGTTGTCTACCTGGGAGGTATTTCGACGACAAGCGGTGGCTACGTTCGCGAACATAAACCGGAAAGAAAAGGCGGAGGCAGCTCTTCAATCGAGGAACCAGCTAACTAACGAGAGTGCTGCTATGTACATTGAGGACATGGTCCGCCTGTTCAAGCGTGCGGATTACAACATGGCTGAGGATAAGAAAGTGCGCCATCTAATGCGCGGAGTGAAGCAAGAGCTGTTCGCCGTTCTCGTCCGCAACCCTCCGAGCACGGTTGCTGAGTTTTACTCGGAAGCGACGGCCATCGAAAAAACACTGGAACAGCGGGCTCGGCAGTACAACCGGAATCTTAACTGCGCATCTGCACAGGTATTCCCCGGAGGCGTGCGAAACGACGTTGAAGCCCTGCGAGAGCTAATTAGATCAGTTATCAGAGAAGAACTGAGCAGACTGCATATGCCCCAGACTTCAACTGCACTATCTGTTACGGACGTTGTTCGTGACGAACTGAGGCAGGTGATACGAGAGCCAGAGCGTGAGCTGCAGCCGGTTCGACCTATCCGAACATACTCTGAGGTTGTCAGACAACCCACGGTACACAGCAATGCAGCAGTTGCGATGGCAACGACTCCTCTCCCACCTGCGGCACGCAGCGCACCCCGTCCACGGGAACCGACAGCTACCTATCTGCCCCCAGGAGCACGTAGCACACATCACTATGTGGAGCGTAGGCCCAGGAAAAGTGACGTCTGGCGGGATCACGAGCGCAGGCCTCTGTGTTTTCATTGTGGGGAAGCGGGTCATCTGTACAGATTCTGCCCTTACCGACAGGCTGGATTAAGAGGCTTCCCGTCATATGCACCGTGCCCCCGAAACGGCGAACGACCAGCGGAGATTGAGGAGTACTTGTCGACGCGCCAGAACTCGCCAACTCTACGCCAACACCGGTCACGGTCACCATCGCCTATGCGCTACCGGTCATCCAGCCCACGTACACCTTCAAGGCAGCCTGGTCATCGCTCTCCAAGCCCCCACCCGGAAAACTGAAGCAAGCGACCTGTGGAGGTGAGGCCGCTGATAACGTCAGTTACGAAGATCCTCCAATTTGGTTTGAGGGTGATGACGGTGTATTTCCGGTAGATGGGTGCAGCAACGATTTGCGGTTGAGAATGGAAGGATGGGAGCTGAATGCCTTAGTCGACACCGGTGCTGATTATTCAGTGATAAGTCACAAGATGGTGAAAAAGCTAAACAAAGTTGTGACACAGTGGAGTGGATCGCAGATACGCACGGCAGGCGGTCACATTATTACGCCCCTTGGCAGATGCACTGCAAGACTTGAAATACGGGGCTTTATTTACGTGGCCGATTTCATTGTGCTGCCAGAATGTTCAAGAGAACTCATTATAGGAATGGATTTTTTGCGAGCTAATGGCGCCGTAATTAACCTGCGTAGGTCCAGCGTGTCGTTTTCGACTGAACGAGCTATACCTGTGGAGGAATCTGAGGAACGACGCCTAACTGCTCTACGCGTTGTTCATGATGACGTAACTGTGCCGCCACGCTGCAGTATAATGGTGCTCGTAGAAAATGATGCATTGTACAACCGCGAAGGCATAGCGGATACAAATGTAGGACTGTTTTTGAACAAAGGTGTCTGCGTAGCTAGGGGTCTTGTTCACTTGACGAATAACCGTGCAGATGTCCTACTCACAAATTTCTCCAATGAGCTTCAACACATCGCTCAAGGCACGGCTATCGCCTATTTACACGACTTCTGTATGGCGACCGAACTATGCAGCTTAACGACATCAACCACTCGACCAGTGGCCTGCAACATCGACACATCCGTGACCGTCAATCAGAGCCTTCCGGACAGTCAGAAGAAACAGATTTACGCCTTGGTAAAAGAATTCTCTGATTGCTTTTCAAGTACCTCGAAGGTCCAGCGCACGTCAATCACGAAACACAGAATTATAACGCAAGACGACACGAGGCCTATATGCCAGCATCCATATCGGGTGTCACAGAAAGAACAGGAAATTATCAAGAAGCAAGTGGAGGAGATGCTTTCTGATGATGTCATCCAGCCTTCGAATAGTCCATGGGCGTCTCCCGTAGTGCTCGTTAAGAAGAAAGACAACACACTTAGATTCTGCGTCGACTACAGAAAACTGAACAGTGTAACTAAACGAGATGTCTACCCCTTGCCACGTATCGACGATACACTAGATCGATTGCGATCCGCAAAGTTTTTCTCCTCCTTAGATCTGAAAAGCGGATATTGGCAAATATAGGTCGACGAGCGGGACCGTGAAAAAACGGCATTCGTAACACCAGATGGCCTCTACGAATTCAAAGCGCTTCCATTCGGCCTCTGTTCCGCACCAGCGACGTTCCAGCGAATGATGGACACTGTCCTCGCCGGATTGAAATGGCAGTCATGCCTAGTGTATTTGGATGACGTGGTGGTATTCTCTGCAACGTTCGACAAACATCTAGAGCGACTACGCACAGTATTGGAAGCCATCCGGTCAGTGAAATTGACAATCAAACCCGAAAAATGCCACTTCGGCTTCGAAGAGCTGCGATTCCTTGGACATGTCATTAGTTCCGAGGGTGTTCGTCCCGATCCCGAAAAGACAGCCGCTGTTCAGAGGTTCCCTACACCCAGAGACAAAAAGTCAGTGCGTCGATTTTTGGGTTTATGTGCCTATTATAGACGATTTGTGAAAAACTTCTCAAAGATTGCGGAACCTCTTACAAAACCGACAAAAGACGACGTGCCCTTCACGTGGGAAAGCGAACAACAGAAAGCTTTTGACGAATTAAGGAAACGACTACAGGGTTCACCAATACTTGCCCATTTTGATGAGACAGCCGACACAGAAGTCCATACCGATGCCAGCAATGTCGGCCTCGGCGCCATCCTTGTCCAGTGGCAAAATGGTCAAGAGAAAGTGTTAGCCTATGCCAGCCGCAAACTATCAAAAGCTGAGGCAAACTACTCTGCAACTGAAAAAGAGTGCCTCGCAGTCATCTGGGCCATAAACAAGTTTCGACCCTACCTTTATGGTAGACCGTTCAGAGCTGTCAGTGACCACCATGCTCTATGCTGGCTGGCAAATCTCAAGGACCCGTCAGGTCGACTAGCAAGATGGAACCTTAGGCTGCAGGAGTATGATATTACGGTCGGGTACAAATCGGGAAGGAAACACAGCGATGCCGACTGCCTGTCACGCTCTCCCGTCGATCCAAGTGTACCTGAAGAGGAAGACTTCCCGTTTCTAGGCGTTGTCGACACATCCAAAATCGCTCAACTACAACGAGATGACCCGGATTTGCTGGCACTTATACAACACCTGCAGGGTCTCGACGTTCAAGTCCCTCGCATATTCTCCAGAGGGCTCTCCGCGTTCTGCCTTCGAGGAAGTGTCCTTTACAGGAGGAACTTCGAACCTATAATGGTGAAACGTTTTTACTAGTCGTGCCCACAGCCATGCGAGAGGAAATTCTGCACGCATGCCACGACGAGCCAACATCTGGACACATGGGTGTGAGCCGAACATTCGCCAGGATTCGCCTGAAATACTATTGGCCTAAGTTGCTCGCATCAGTGCAGCGCTACGTGAAAACTTGTCGTCAATGTCAACGGCGCAAAACTCCACCCGTAAAACCAGCCGGCCTTCTCCAGCCAATAGACCCTCCAGATGCCCCATTCCAACAAGTCGGCATGGACTTCCTAGGACCTTTGCCGACATCGCGTGCAGGCAAGAAATGGATAGTCGTAGCCACAGACTATCTCACCCGTTATGCTGAAACTGACTCTCTATACAGTGCGACAGCTGCCGAAGTCGCCAAGTTCTTTGTGAACAATATAGTGCTCAGACATGGTGCGCCCATCGTCGTTATTACGGATCGGGGCACAGCATTTACTGCAGACTTTATGCAATGTCTGATGCGCATGACAAATACCGATCACAGAACAACGGCGTATCACCCTCAGTCAAATGGCTTAACCGAACGCCTCAACAGAACTTTGACCGACATGCTAGTCAATGTATGTTGATGTTGAACATAAACAGTGGGACGAAATATTACCCTACGTAACATTCGCATATAATACAGCCGTTCAAGAAACAACCCACGTTGCCCCTTTCGAACTAGTATTCGGCCGAAAGTGACCACCCCGCTGGATGCCATGTTACCACTACAGGACGAAAGCAGCTATCCACCTGACTTAGATGACTTCTTGCAAAGAGCCGAAGAAGCACGGCAAATGGCAAGATACCGAATACGCCACCAACAGCACGTCGATTCTAGTCGCTACAACAAGCGACGCAGTGACACACTTTATCATCCCGGTGACAAAGTGTGGATATGGATACCAGTGCGCCGCCGCGGACTCTCTGAAAAGCTTCTTTGCCGATACTTCGGCCCTTATGAAGTACTCAACCGTATCAGCAACGTCACTTATGAAGTTAGATCCGCTGGACACGTGAGTTCAAGACGCCGCAATCCCACGGAAGTGGTCAACGTAGTCCGCATGAAGCTCTATCATGACAGATCGTCGAAAACGAGTGAGAGTGCGCGTGTATCTTTTCACTGTCTTAAGCATCGGGACGATGCGTCTGAGGAGGGGGCAATGCTGCGACAGGTTCGCCACATTCAGGTAGCCCGCCACAATCATCGTGGCACCAGCACCAGCAAGACCCGGCTCGGCTGGCATGCGCCACGCGTTCGCACGTTCAACAACGAGGAAGAGGAAGATAGTCGGATCTGTGCCACTCGGCCTACTCGAACTTGACGACCATAGTTTTTAGAATCGTGGGCACAAGTTCGCCCTAATAAAGACGCTTGTTTTCTTAACCTGTCGGCGTCAGCATCGCCACAATATATGTGTGGAAATGCCTTGTTTCCGCTTAGCTTGACACATGTCTTCCGAGTTCGGAGAGGCCTTCGGCCAGGCTGGAATTGAAGCTTAAACACTCTGCTGTTGAAAATAAAATGCTACATGTGTCAAGCGTGTAATTCGCCCAGATTTTCATCCTACGCTCTTGTCTGAACTGTGGGAGGATTGAAGCTGTAACACTGTATACGATGACACCAAACGTTAACATCAGTTTTTTTTTTCTTCCTGGAAGGAAAAATAAAAGCATATTGCTGCCAATAATGACCTCACGATAGACACATATGGAATATTACCAATGGATACCTGTTTTATAGACTAATGAAAAATGTTATCATAGATCCTTTCCTTGGCAATTTCCTGCTTAAAAGTTCGATAGATCTCTACTGCGGACTTCTTAATCATGCCCATTCTCCACATGTCAGTCTCCGTTTCCTTCACTTTCTTCTTAACCGATAGTTCTTTTTGGTTTGGCCAGCTGCTGTTTTCTAAGTATTCATCAGTCGATTTTCTGGTTCGCTTCCTTCATTTTGTATCAACATTCTTCATGTACAAGTAGCTGAAAACCTTCCTAGCCCAACGCTCCTCCCCCATTTCTCTCAATCGCTTCTCAAATTTTATCTTGCTGCTAGCTTCCCTGCTATCAAATGATGTCCATACCATATCACCTTGTATTCCCTGATTTGGTGTATTCCCGTGAGCTCCTAAAGCAAGCCTACCTATTCCACGTTGCTTAATTTCTAATCTTGCTTGAACTTCTGGTCTCATGCACAAGACCGCATTGCCGAACGTCAGCCCAGGAACCATGACCTCTTTCCATATTGCTCTCACAACATCATACCTATTGTAATTCCACGGTGTCCTATTTTTCATCACTGCTGCATTCCTGTTACCTTTAGTCGTCACGTATATTTCGTGTTCCCTCAGGTACTCGGTGCCATTGCTTAACCATACGCCCAGATATTTGTACTTACCTCTTATCTCTAGCGTGACCTCCTGTATCCTAAGCTCACTACCTTCGTTGTCATTGAAAATCATGACTGCTGATTTTTCCTTACTGAATCTAAAATCTAACCTATCTCCCCCATTACCGCAGATGTCCATCAATCTCTGCAAATCTTCCTTGTTGTTGGCCATTAGCACTATATCATCTGCGTACATTATTGCTGGTAGGGCCTGATCAATAAGTTTTCTTTGTTTGACTAAAGAGAGGTTGAAGCCCAGTCCACTTCCCTCTAATTTGGCCTCTAATCCTTGTAGTTACATCATGAATAATAAGGGTGACAGGGGACACCCCTGCCTAAGCACCCATTTTATCCTCTGCAGGCTTGGATACCTGTTTTTCCCACTTTATAACTGCCTTGTTATCTTTACAGATATCCTTTAAAAGATTAGTGACTACATGTTCCACGCCTAGTGTGTCCAGTATTCCCCACAATTCCTCTTGAACCACGCTATCGTATGCTCCCTAGATATCCAAAAATGCTAGCCACAGGGGCCTGTGTTCCTTTTCTGCTATTTCGATGCACTGCGTCAGTAAGAACAGATTGTCTTCCAACCTCCTGTGTTTCCAAAACCCATTCTCCAGTTCCCCCAGCACCCCCTCATCCTCTATCCATGCCTGCAGTCTTTCCTTTATAATCTGTATTGCTAGCCTGTAGACCACTGATGTCACTGTTATAGGACGGTAGTTGCTTATGTCAGCTTTGTCCCCCTTTCTTTTATAGATCATGCTCATCCTGCTAAGTTTCTATCCATCGGGAACTTCACCATCGATTATTATTTTGCTCACTGCCTCTCTCAAAGCCTGCTTAGACTTCGGACCTAATGTCTTTGTCAGCGTAATTGGAATGTCATCTGGGCCTGTT
Organism: Rhipicephalus microplus; assembly: GCF_013339725.1. Lineage (NCBI taxonomy): Eukaryota > Metazoa > Arthropoda > Arachnida > Ixodida > Ixodidae > Rhipicephalus > Rhipicephalus microplus. Next base: position 32,995 of record NW_023612858.1, on the reverse strand, counting down.
GATGTACTACTAGGAACCCTTTTCTCAGCCCGTTCCCACTCTCGTTGTGAAAATGGAACCATTGCACCACTTGATTCGTCCTTGTCTATTGTGGTGCATAAAGTACTTCTTTGTTGAAATTTTCCTGTAACCCTTGTTCTTATATATTGAATAGCTTAGTCACCTTCTAGCCTAGCACCTTGGGCTGTAGTTATAAAACTCTGCTCTAGGCTCGTCTCATTTCTTAGGGAGTTTAGATAGTTCCGAAATTTCCCAGCTGTCTTTCTATCTTTTTTATGTACTTCTGCCAGGAACTGAGCTCCCTTTCTTGTAACCTTTTCATTGATCAGAAGGGATGCATCCCTTCTACAGCTTAGAAAGGTTTCCCATTTTCTTTCAACATCATCAGTCGGTTCACCCCACTGCTTAGCATGTCTGTGTTCCCTGGAGGCTTCCTCACGTTTTGCTATGGCTCTCCTAACTTCCTCATCCCACCAACTTTTGGGTTTGTGTCTTCTTTTCCAGGGTGACTTGTCACGCGTCTTAGCAAGCTCTAGCTCAGAGTCTAATTAGATTCGTGTATGTCCACATTGTCTTATTATCCTCCGTGATTACTTTCTCAATTTGTTTAGTGGCGATTTCAATTTGCCTTTCTGAATGAAAATTTTCCTGTAGTTGCTCATCTTGTCTCCTTCCCACTTTCGATGCACTTCCAAAACTTAGCTTGATACGTTTGTGATCACTACCCAGACTTCTGGAGCCACCTTCATCTATGTGAATTCCCCTGAGCTTATCATACATCCTATGTGACATCAGTGCATAATCTATCGTCGACTGCAGCCTTCCTACCTCCCATGTTATTTGCCCTTCACACTTCTCGGTACTGTTGCAAATGATCAAATCAAGCCTTTCACACAAATTCATGATTATTTTGCCTGTCGGGTCGGTATACCCATCTATATCTCCTATGTGTGCATTCATGTCTCCTAGTATAATTATCTCGCACTCTCTTCCTAACTCCTGAATGTCCTTTGATATACACTCTACCAGTGCCTGGTTTTCCTCTCTGGCCTTTGCTCCCGTCCACAAGTACACGAAACCAAGGAGTGTCATTTGACCTGCCACTTTTCCTTTTAGCCATAAATGTTCCTTGCACTCCTGCTTGACCCTTTGCCAGTTTGTACTTTTATGAATGAATGCCCCATATAACACCCCCCTTTCTGCTGCCTTCTGTTCTATTACAATATTCCCACGCGTAGTCCGGATAGTTTGGAGGTTGTTCCATGTTCCTGAGATGTGTTTCTACAAAATCGTATACCATCGGCCTCTCTTCCCTTAGCTGTTCTTCTATCTCTTCCCACTTCAGCCTGTTCCTACCACCCTGCATGTTAATATACCCTATGTCTGAATTCGCTCGGCGCTCGTGGCTACGTCTATTTATGCCCCGGACTCTACCTATCTTAGATATTGGTACCATTTGGGAATCGTATCTGTCTATACCACCTGTCGAAGGGTCTCCCTGGTTGTTTTCCTCGTTACTAGTTATCCTGCACCCCGAAGGGCTCGCTTGCCCCCAAAAACGCTACTGCGCGTCCTGCAAGTTGCCAACCCACCTCATGACCTAGCCGCCCATTGAAGTGAATTCTGTCTCGTTGAAAACCACCCCACCTATGCACCTCTCTGTTTATTTCCACCATCTCAAAGCCTTTCTGTCTACTCAACAGCCATATCTCTTGGTTTGCGTTGACAACCGCTCTTTGCAGGTTGCTATCACGCACCGGTAGCTCCGTTATCGTGCATACTGACTACCTGTACCTTAAGAAAGTGGCGCGCATGTCATCGACGCCTTTCGCCAGTGTGGTTGCTAGTCCTGCTGTATCTTCATTTAAGACGTCGTTTAAACCGCCTGAAATTATCACGAGGTTTCGTCTATCAGCTGTAGTTTTGAGTTTTGCGCTCGCTTGCCTCATAATTGACTGCTTCAAGCTTGCATCCTGGGAACGTCCCTAGCGCAACCCTCTTGTCACCTCTTACCCTCTCTTTGATGGCTTCTGTGCATCGATTTAAATTCGAGTCCCCGGCGATTATCACATGTTGTGACTTTTCAGCTGGAGCGTCCTGCACTTAGGGGCTACTTGCACCTGTGACGCTGGCTGCTTTGTCCCCTCTCAGCGCCACCACTACCTCGCTGAAGCTGGGCCTTGCGATAATTGAATCGGCTGAACCTGTTTTTTCCAAACTTGCTTGCTCTTCCTTCTCCACCACTCTGGTTGCCGGTTCCCCGCTGTTCCCTCCGTAGGCCGCTTCTTTTTTCAGCTTCGCTAGTGCTTCCTCGGCGGACTTCTGTCTTTCTCCCATTGCCCTCGTTTTCTTCCTCGGCGGACTGCAGTCTTTCTCCCATTGCCCTCGTTTTCTTCCTTGGCGGACTTCAGTCTTTCTCCCATTGCCCTCGTTTTCTTTTGCTCTGTCGCTAACGCAGTCTCGAGCTCGGCGATTCTCATCAGCAGTTCACTCTGGACAACAATCATTTTCTCCATTTTTTCCTCGACCTCACATAGCCTACACTTCGAGTCAGCCTCTTCTCCATCCGCTTCTACGCTAGGGTCCACTTTCAAACCCACTCCACATCCTGAACACTTTACAGTCTTTTTAACCATGTCTCTCTGACACCAATTGTCTCTATACTCGATAATTACTAAACTCGAGCTCTGCACTACGAAAAAAAAAAGTCTAAGCTCTACTACAAAACTTTGCGTGTTCAATGTACGCACACCTCACCCAGGGTGGCAAAAGAAAAAAATAATACTGTTGGTCACGAGCGCCACTGCGTGGAACTTGTTTAAAACTGAAGGCCAACTCCGCTGGGAGCGCGGGCCATTCCTCAGGCATCTGTCTAGAGGAGGCGTTGATGGAGGGAAAGAATGAGTAGTTTGAAAGATGACACATTTTGCTCGATCTGTGCAGTGTTTCTTGTTGTTTACTTACCTGCGAGTGTTGATTTCGTGTGCCTACAGTCGACGAAGCAGCTTTCGATTGTTGTTGCCCTCTGGCTTAGCTTTACGGGTGTGAAAAGGAGTGATGATTCGAAGACTGCGTGATAACTACGCCACGCTACAGTGGCTAGATCTAGCCACTGTAGCCACGCGGTCGTGTGCAAAATTTTCTTTCGAATTTTGAAAAGGACGACAAAAGTATGTCATCGATTCAAGTCAGAGGAAAATTCAGTAAGCTTGTACTGACTGGTGGCAGCTGCTACAGCTTGGAAGTACTGCGTATTGTGGTCTGACAGAGCGTCTGTGTCGTTGCCGTTTGCTGGTTCCCGTTTAGTGCATCGCATAGGCGCACTGCGTAGGAACTCGCCTTTCACGTGACTGTTGTGTTCCACGAGTTCCTATTTGGTTCTGCTTTGTGAAGCAACTCAAACGCAGTCGTCGGATATGTGAGCGGACTGCGGTCTGACATGATGATGTGCGCGCGTTGGTTATGCCGGTGTCAGACGGGAAATTTCGATCGCTATTTGATCCTACAGCGTTATTTGGGTTAATCAGCGACTATTGCTAATCGGGACGATTAAATCTGCTTCAATAATAATAGGACAAAGGGTGGTGCCAAAATTTCTCTAGAAGGCTAGGGGCAGTTTCGTCGAGTAGCCGCGAGGTTGGGAATGTATTTGTTGTGTTTGAACGATGTTTGCATTTAGGGGAGCAATGTAAGAAAATTTTCAATGGGTTAAAGCCTCTCGAAAATGCATAACAGAAGATGAAGAAGTGAGACAGGGCCTCATCTCACAACTATATGTAAGTTCCCTGAAAAAGGTACTGCACCATGAAGCTGATCAATAGATATACTGCACTGAGCTTGTTTTGGCAGCTGCACCTAAGACTTCAGCCCCACAAATCCTGCCTGTTTGATCATTCCATTTTTACTCTTATTTCTTGTTGAGTGCTCTTATACCTGTGACTTGCATGTATGTAAAGGACTAAAGTGTTTCTGACTGAAGCAAGTATCTCTAATACTTCAGACACTTAAGGATGAAAAACTCCTCACAGTATTATTTCTCACACATCATAGTCTTTGACGAGTAATGTCAAACATTATGAGTTTGACTTTATATTGGAAAAGGGCGGCAATATATTACTCGAATTTAAAGGAACACTAAACGTAACTATTAAGTCAACTGTTTATTGTTGAAATAGCAGTCCAGAAACTTTGTAGTTTTGCTTTTGTGCCAAGGAAGTATTTATTTTGAAATGAAATTACGTTTTAGTAGTCTGCATCTGTTTAGCACACTTCAAATTACCTGTCCGAAGTGGAACGTGTCGCGTCACTGTTGCCATGCACAACGTTGCCCAATTTTACCGTGCGGCCATCAACACTTGTAGCAGCAGAGCGAAAGTACCTTAAGCCATAGCCGCAACAATGGCCATTGAACAGTTTCCTGCCATGGGCTGCGACGGGGCAGGCGTGCTTAATTCGACTGGGCACCGCTAGATGGCACGACCTGTCCAGTTTAACAAGGCGAAAATTGAACCTTTGAACCATCTCACCATTCCCTATAGTAACGTCCAGCAGTTCTTGTTTCCCCTAATCAAACAGAAACAAACAAGCAGCATTTTGTTACATCTCTTGATGCACAAAAGGTTCTTTATTTAGTGCACCTAGTTTGATTACTAGGAATTAATTTTAAGCTGGTATTTTTCACGTCATTGGGATCACTTTGCTAATGTCTTATGCGTAGTGCAAGTGTTCTCATGCATTTACTTTAATTTCTCGGTACGTAAGGCACTGCTGTTGCTAATATTGTCGTTTTGGATGTTGTCATTCATTAAGCTTTCTCCTGTTGATAATATTGTCGTTTTAGATGTTGTCATTAATTGAGCTTTCACGCTGACGTAAATTGTCATTTGACCTTAGTGTCCCTTTAACGTGACTGGTACGTCGCTGGGTTATCAAAGGCAGTAGATTAAGTTTAAAAGTGTAGGATTCCGCTAACATCTACGAAAGTCTAAATGCACAATCTTCTTTGAGTTTTCTTCCCACAGAGGTCTCGCAAGCCATGAACTACAGACCTTGTGCTTAGAAATGGAGAACCATAACAACCATTACAGGTTTGGTAGTCTGTGAAGTAGATTAGCTACAAACTTTAATGATATGCTTGATGTGTTAGCTCATAACATATGCTTTATATCTTTGTCATGCGTGTTCTCCACCTTTTCATTGCTGTTTTATTCAGCTGAAATCTTTATGCTGTGCCCTCTTTCATTCATTACAGAGGCCTCAGCCATTCTGCTGGCCAGTGCATGGAAGAGAGCATCAAAGGAGCAGAGTAAACAAGTGCAGAAAACAACTTTAGATCTTCACATCCTAAAGAACGAGTCTACTGATATTGCCGCACCACAGTTCCTCCCACGGCCTCAATATTATTTTTGTTGAGATGCCAAAATTTGTGCACAATGATCTGGTCTGTGGAATGTAGGCATTCTGCTAGGGACAAGTATGTGCACAAGTATAGGTGCCTTATGGAAAACATGGACACAGAAGATTGCCGCATTTTCTAAGAGCCTTTCTGTATTACGCTTTGTGCCCCTGCAACATGTTTTTTCTTGGTTTTGAAGAGCTGCACTAATATAAAGATATTTGTACAGTTCTACCAAGTTGCCAGGCTCAACTACTTTTGTAATTCAAGAAATACTGATGACAGGAAAATTGTGTTGGTGTGTAAATCGTTGCACGATTTTGTCAGTACCTGTGTTCTATTCATCTTTGCCCTTTCCTCGAACACAAACTAGGTATGTTTCAGACTACATGGTCTACAATCTTGCAGGTTAAATGAACTGGTATAGTACACTTTATGCATCCAAACTGGCCCGTGTGGGCTTGGATTAACACGTGAATGTTAAATAGCTCGTTTCGCAAAAATTTCAGCTATTGTGATGACATGGGCGTCATTGTGAGTGAAAAATGATCTTCTCTGAGACAGAAAACCAGAAACGATTTAAATAATATAAGTGATAAAATTACCCTTGCCAAAATGAAGATTGGACACAGGCAATCTGTGTAGCACACAGGTATTATACTGCAGAGACACAATATTGAATAAAACTGCTTTGTATAAATACTAGATGAATGGCTGTATTGAAAGGAGACTCTTTAACACATCATGTATTGCATGGCAGAGGCGTAGATTCGCGCCAGGCATCAAAACATGTGAAATGAGCGAGGAGTTGGTGTGTTAAAAGCCCACTTATTACAGAGTGCTCAGACATAATTAATCATCATCAGCTGCATAATTGGAAACAATGTAAACAGCTGTGCATTGCATTCACGTGTTGCCCTATGGACACATAGTGAGGCCTTTGCTGATTTCCAAAAGGAGTAATTATGGCATAGTGGACACTTAACAACTGTGCTTGCAATAGGAATTTTATAATATTTTGAAACAGTCCATGTTATGCACACAGTCATTAGTTTCCCTACGATACAGTTTAGACATCCACCTAGAATGGAGGAAGGCCAGCATTTCACAAGGCGATGCGTATGAAGCCCGATTACGCCCTCTCGATCTGCTCTTGAAAGCGAAGCTCAAGCGTGCTCCAATTCTTTTAGGGGGCATACAGGTTAATGTCTTATACTCGTGGTGTCTGGTGTCCAGCTCCCAGGCATGGCGCTAGCCTTGGCGTCTCCCCCTCACGCAGGAGGATAAAGGAGCCTTATGAGAGTTGGAACACAGATGGCGTCAGCTCGGCACACGGAACGTTAAAATATGTACGCATGTGAAGTGCAGGCAGATTAGTCTCGCATCACACTGCGAGTTTCGGTAATAAATAAAAAAAAAAAGAACATACACTTTTCATTTTTGGGCATTGCACTGACTGTGGGAAAGAAAGACATGGCATAGTCGGTCGAATGGCTAGAGGCTTTTTGCCAAACACACTTGAAAATTTCAATGTGTCCTGCAATTTTTTCCATTTTTCACTGTGTCCATAATCTTGACCCACTGCTGCAGTAGTTACACTTTCTATCTATTCTATCTCACCCTGCAAGACTAACTCTGACCTGATGAAAATGCATTGTTTTGACTTTTGCAGACTTTTTGCTCCGTCGCCCGGGTCATCCAGCCAAGTTTGGGCCGTCGCAGGATAAGACGCCTGTGGAAGTGTCCCGATTGTGGCTATGTTACAAAGTACCGCACTCATATGTCAGCACGCCGAATAACACACACAGGCGAGCGCCCATTCCAATGTGACCACTGCGGCAAAACCTTCAGTCAGAAGTACAACAAGGTCAGGCACATTCGCACCCACACCGGTGAGAGACCTTACCAGTGCCATCTCTGTCCCTGGAATTCTGCATGGAAAGGTGACCTTACACGCCACTTGAACAACATTCACAAGTGCAGCCAACACTCACCTCAAAGTGCACACGTGTGAATCGCAAAGAAAACGACTTAGGAGACGTCTTGTTCTGTGGCTTCAAGTGCGTTGCCAAAAGTGCTAAGGTGAAGACTACATCGTTCATGCCTCGGGGAAACCTGCAACTGTGCTGCTTGAACGACATAAAGGACGTGTGTAACTCCAGGACACGTGCCGTTAATATGCAAAACTTAGTGGTTGTGTTGTTAAATGTTGAAGACTCGCTTCTGTAGGTGTGCATTGGACTGTGTTTGTGGCTCGTGCAAGTGATTATGTGCTCTAATTCGTGTCTTTGTACATACTGCAAAGGTGCGTTGCATTAAGTGATTTCTGAAATACTGGTTTGTTAACGCTTAGGATTCAGCCATTACTGCAGCATTAGAATAAGTCACTTGATGATTTTTTTGCTTGTTCCTGTTATTCTTCACAGAGGTGTGCTTTGTGTCATGGTGTAACAATAACAATGATCTCAAATGTCTATATTTCTACAACTCTTCAGTTGTAGCAGGGAGATTACTCATAATTTCCCAACAAGTGCACACATGTTCTTACATTCTTCTGGTCAGCTGTGTTGCTTCCAGGATGTTTTCATGTCTCATGGCAGCTACTTGTTCATTTTTCGGAAAGAATGCTCCTTGGACTTAATATTACTTCAGGCAAATGCCAACAAACTTTTTGTTAACCAAAGCCAAAGAGAATGCATTTCATGATGTCATAATTTTTTCGAACCAATTGCTATATTCCATGTCGCACACATGCTGCCTCTATGTTCAATTTGAAGCATCAACTGGTTTTGTGTTCAGACAAGAAAGCGTGCACATTTTCCCTGAGCCTCGCGAAGTTGCTCTTATTCCAGAATAAGCTATATTTAGGTGTTGTTGTTTATTTGGAGGTCGTTAGGATTGACTGTGCTTCTGCGTTAGTAAAATATCCCTTGACGTTTCCTAAAGTATCTTTATCATACGTTTTAATGTGGAGCTTATTAGTTCATCATAATGGAACCTAGTTTATCATAGTAGAACCTATTTGATTATTACACTTTGCTCCGTTTTTGTTTTCTTGCCTTTTTTTTCATATGAGTGCTTTCTCATTCATCGCAGCAATTCTGCTCCGTTTTTTTTTTTTTCTTAAAGGGAACTGCACATCACCACATCCTTTCGACTAGTTAAATAAGTGTAGGTGTAATAGCTCATCCCAAACAATGCGTCAAGTGCCCGAGTGAGTGGACATACAGAATTACTCTCAAGTTTTACGTTCTGGTTTATGTTTATGTTTCAGAATATTCTCTATTGTAGAACATTTAGTTCGATGTCGTAGTCAAGGTTTTTTTTTTGCTAACTGGCTTTTTTGTTTTATTAGTGTTGAAAAATTGACTTTGAGGAACAGTGGACTTTTTGAGGTGTGGCAGTTCTGAATTAAAGAGTTAACAATGTGAGAGTGTCGGTCAGTGGTTTTCGTCCCTCAGTTCTGGCCAGGGTGCGTACAGGCCCTTGAAATCCTTGAAAGACCTTGCATTCGAAAAGTGTGTTTTCAAGGCTCTTGAAATCCCTGTAAATTATTCCCGTTCTTTAATGTCCTTGAATTTCCCAAACAACGCTTTCGCAATCGGTACTGCAGCCTTCCTATTATGAAAGGTCGCCGTTCACCTCACAAACTCCCCATTTCAGAAACAGTAATTTGGTGTGAGTGCATGTGGTTTCATTTTGCAAAGCTGCACAGGGGAAAAAAAAAATTTACACGGGGTCAAACCACGAACGAGTGAATGAGAGATACGTATTGCTTGTCGGTGCTGCTTTTCCACATTTCCAAAAACGTGAAGCTAAAGTAAATAATGCAGACTAGACATGTTTGTTATAATTGTCATATCGATGTATTTAATTTAATGTAGTAAAATTAGTCATTTTTGGCAACTTTAGAGTATAAAGGAATTGCAACCTTGTGTGTCTCTTTGAGTCCTTGAAACACCCTGTCGCAGTTTCTGGAACGTTTTGAATATTCGCTTTGGAAACCTTTGCAACCCCTGGTTCTGCTGCAGCAGTGTTTCTTATTGGTGGTGTTCTCATAAGCATGATATGCTATTTCATGCAAATGGAAATGCCTTTTTTTTATTGCATCTAGCAAACCAGGGAGGCAAGTACGCAAACAAAAAATGCTAGACTGGTTTTGTCAAATTCGTTGAGGTCTGTGAATGATTGATTAAACCATTAATAGATGTAGTATGCATTCTTCTAGCTTCTTCTTTGGAAATAGGCCTAAATGCATTTCTAAGGCGTAATTAATTGTGTATTGCTGTAAGTAAATGGGCGAGTAGAAAATCAGTAGCAGCAAGACACAGTGTTGTAATATAGGATGAAGCATTTGAATAGTGTTGCATTTGAATTATTATCCTTCATAATTCACGGCGAATTGTTCACTTTCCAGTGCATCGAAAATGCTCAGATACATCGGAAATGCTCTCTCTTTGTTGAATGAATGTACTATAACGATTTCTGTTTGATTTTGCTACTGCCGCCTAATCACTTCACAACATGAGCTCCAAAAAAAACCACATCATAGCCCTTTTTTGTTTTAAAATCACTAGCAAAGAAAATCGTACCTGACTAACATACACAAGGCAGGTGCAAGCTTGCAGATCTCTTGCAATTATTCAATAAACGCCAACTAAATTATCAAAGTATGTTTGACTACATTAAAGGCCACTGAACAGGCACCTATCAGTTGCACATGAGGGCCTCATCACATGGCAGTCGCTTAGTATCTTGGACATGAGCTCTGTGTGAGTGACTATTGAGAAACCTCGCATAAATGACAGTCTGTCAACATCTTCTGTGGCTGCCGTAATAATAGTGAACAAAGATAAAATGTTAAAGGGACACTAAAGTAAAAAACAATTGAAGCTGAATGTATGACAACTTATAAAACGACAGTATTGTGAACAGCGGTGCCCTACTTACTAGATATTCAGGTGAATATAGAGAACACATGCTCTACGATTGAACATTTGCAAAATGATCCTGATTACGTCAGAGGTACCACCTACAATTTGTCACTCGTCACACTAAATAAAGAACCTTCCGAGCATCAAGAGGCATAATAAAATGCTGCTTGTTCATGTCTGTTTTATTCTTGGAAAAATGAACCGCCGGAGGTTACTATGGGAAATAACGCGAGCGGTTCGAAAGTTCAATTTTCGCCTACTTAAACTAGACGAATTTTGCCATCTAGTCGGGCCCAGTTGAATCAATCTTGTCTGCCACCTCGCAAGCCATGGCAGGAAAGTGTTCAATGTCCGTTGTTGCTGCTGTGGCTTCGGCGAGAAAAGTAACACTACGACGTTTCTGGACGGCTATTTCAGCAATAAAAGTTGACTTAATAGTTGCCTTTAGTGTCCTTAATCATGTAATAATAATTTATGGGGTGTAACGTCCCAAAACCAAGGTTTGAGAGACGCCTTAGTGGAGGGCTCTGGAAATTTCGTCCACCTAAGGGTTTTTTAATGTGCATCTAAACACATGGGCCTCAGGCATACCTGCCTCTATCGAAAATGGAGTCGTCGGTGCCAGAATTTGATACAATGTTAATCGTACTGACTACTTCAGCATTGACTCCTTCAAGGCAAATAATTGTGATACACATGTTTAGCCATATATCAGGAAGTTCTGGTGCATTCAACTTGTTTTTTGTCACTTATAAACTTTAATGCGGGTTATAAGAGTTGATCATTTTCTCACTTTGCACTCTTGCTAACCTTTGAAACCAGTGTAAAGTAATTTTACTAGCTGGGCTCTTTATTTTTTCCTTCAATCACAACTGTGTTGTTTATTACAGATTTATCATTTTGGATTGCGCAGGCTTTGCTGCTATTCATCATCACTCTGACCAGCCAGCTCGTCTGAGATCTTCGACAAAAGAGCGTGTGTTCATATGTTATGTGTGTGGCTATACTGCAAAGCACAAATCAGCCATACGGAGACACCATATGATACATACAGGCGAGCGTCCATTCAAATGCGAGTACTGCGGAAAAACCTTCAATAAGAAGTTCAACTTAAGCACGCACATTCGCATCCACACTGGCGAAAGACCTTACCAGTGCCACCTCTGTCCCTGGAATTCTGCATGGAAGAAAGAGCTTATGCGCCACTTGGAAACTCACAAGCAGAGAAAACATTCACCTGAGGGTGCACATATGTGAACTGTGAAGGAAGAGGCTAAGGAGGCACGTGGTGTGTGCGTCTCATGCTCTAGGTTCAAGTGCTGTGCCAGAAGTACCAAGGTCGGCGATACTTTGTCCATGCCCCAGTGAGGTTTGGAACTATGTTCACCAAACTTATTGGATGTTGTGATAAATGTTGTGGACTTGTTCCATTAGGTACACATTAGGCTGAGTGTGGGGAAGGTGGAAGTGATATGTGCTCTTATTCGTGTGTTTATGCATCCTGTGATGTTGCATTGCATCCGGGAATAGGTGAAGGAGCTGTTTGTTGATCTTTAGGAATGAGTCATTACTGTGGTTTGATAAAAAGGCACAGCGTTTCTTGCAAAAGGGAACACCAATTGCTTTTCACTGATATGTTTTTGTGCAATGGCCCAGCCTTAATGTTAATATCAAAACAGAAACACTCTGTAGTTCTGCAGTTCCTGACTTGTAGCAGTGAGATCTCCTTAATGAGCAAGCATGTGCTTTTGTTAACTTTCTTCTGCTCAGCTGAGCAGCTTCCAGGCTGTCTTTGTGTGTAATGCCAGGCTGATCTCCAATTCTTGGACTTACCATTGTCATAACTATAACCAATGTCCTTTTCTTAAATTGAGCCAAAAATGAAGTATTTAATTGTGTGTCATTTGTTGAGTACCAGTTGCTATATTGCATGTCCCACGCATGCTGTCTCTTTGCTGGGTTTCAGCCGTCTCCTGGTCAAGTGTTGAGGAAGTGTGGGCATTTTTCACGTGCCTTGCCATATTACACTTATTGGATGCTCAGCCAGCTTTGAGCATTGTTGTTTCATGGGAGGTTATTAGGATTTGCTGTAGTCTTTTGTTAGCAAAGCTCTTCCTTTAATGCTTCTTCACCTATCTTCATAACATTTGTATTTATGTGTTGACGGAGCTACTCCTTAGTTCATTATAGAATGCTGTGGGCAGAACTCAGTGGAACCCATTTCAATGTGACACTTGGCTCCCTTCTTATTTTCTTGCTGCTCCTATATGCGTGCACTTTCTCATTCATCATTGTAATTCTGCTCCATTTCTCTGCTTGGAGAGATGCACATATTCACACACACTTTTGACTGGTTTATAAGAAGCGTCAATTATGGTGTGTTTCAGTTTTGTGGTTGCCAGTTTCGGTTTCATGTAAAGTATTTCGCCTTCGGGGGGCACTACGCTGTGTATATATGCACGGCATTGTATATAATAAAAGAGTTCCTGCTTGGCCACCGGCTGCTGCGTACGTCGTGTCGGCCGGCGCTTCAGCGCCGTGCCCAGCGTTTGCCGCACAATACTACATCAATGTAATAGCCCATCCCGAAAGGGAACAATGCATCATGTGGCATAGCATGGATAGATATAGCGAATTACTCCCAGTGCTGCCTTCCTGGCATTTCAGAATGTCCCTCTTTGCAGAACCTTTGATAATGCAGCAAATTCCATGCCGCAGACAGTGTGCCATAATGCATTGGTTTTCCTTTCTTGTTTGTGAAATAGCACTGTCTTCTTAAGGTGGTGTGCTCAGAAGCTGTAACAACCTATTCCCAGAAAATGGAAATGCAATGTTAGTATTGCTTAATGCACTAACCAACCAAATGGCGAAAGAAACGAAGGAAAAATGCAAGGCTTCTTTTCTCAGTTATGTCATGCTGTTTGAGTGATTGGTCGAACCATTAATAGAAGCAGACTGTGCTCTATTATTTTTCTCTTAGACAAAAGTTTTGAATAAATGCATTTTAAAAATTCATTTGTTGTGTATTGTGGGAAACACAGAATTAAAAACTGGTTGCGACGAGACGCAGTGTTGTGATACCGGAAAACGCGGCAGACATGAGGTTGCCTCTTTTTCCGTTGTGTAATGTTTGAGTCGCAGTAAGGTGGACAGGTGGGCGAGTTGAATTCGATGCATGTTGTAAAAAAAATCGGTGCAAATAAGACTGAGCACAAGTAGAGAAGGATGCATTATGAGCGCTGTCTAATGACTGAAGTTTTTTGGAACAAAAATTTAGTTCCCGTATGCATTTCATTTTCGTTTCAATAAACCAGTAGTTAGACAGCACTCATTTTTTGTCCTTCTCTTTTTGTGCTCCTTCTTGTTTGTGCAAATTTTTCACGTGTGTTTAAATCATTGTGCTTCATTCTTCACTGCGAATTCACTTTCCGCTGCGTCCGAAGTGCTCCGGTATTTCAGTAGTTGCTGGATGTATGTGCGATAATGATTTCTGCTTGATTTCCCAGTTGTACATTAACTGCTTCCCAATGTGAGCTCCAGTGTTAGCAAAGAATTCGTATCAAGACACAAGATCAACAGAATTCTTTTGCTCTAACATTGCAAACTGAGAAACAAGTGCTTGTGTTGGTGCATGTGCAGTGCTAAAATTATTCATGAGGAAAGTGCTAGCTTTGTGGTCTCGCAGATTACTCGGGAAACATCGCCCACATTTTAGCATGACAGGGTTAAAGAGCTCGTTTCACAGAAATTCCAGCGTCGGCGTCGGTGGTTGTGAGCGAAGCATCATCATAATTTTGTGTGAATGAAAAATTGAGAAATATGCAAATAAAATGAATAACAAAAGAAATTCTCCATTCGTGTGAAGATCGAACCTGTCATTTGTGTGGCAAGCAGGTACTCTACCACAAAGCCACACATCTGTTTGGAAATACAGTGAAAATAACATCCTCTGCTTGAAGATGCCGTGAAAATAACTTGCATGCTTTAAAAACTCACGCGTTCTGTATATAGGCTTCACAATGCAAACATGTAATATCGCAGTAGTAATGTGTGGTACAAGCGTACATTGCGATCAGACGTCAGAACATGGGATTATCATCACTTCGTGGTTTAAGGTTGGCCACCCACTACGAAACACACGCACTTTACTGTGCCTTTTTCCTTGAGGCCACATAGTGGGTGCGCAGAAAGTTCGAAAAAATTTTAGGCGCAGAATTTCCCGTGGTTTAACGCATGCTACCCTTTAAAGAGCAAGCAGTCGTATGTGAAAGCTTCATCGACACAAGCCACTTTGAACTCAGTACGCTGAGACAGAATATGGCTATCGTGTATATCTCTCATCTCTTAAAGGCAGAGTTTAAGGATCCCCCAATATTTCACTGGGTATTCCCTGAATCCCACAATACAGCCATCAATCATTAGCATATGAGCGCCTCATCCCATCCCTGCACCTCAATGGCTTGTATTCTCATGCCAACTCTCATTTGCCAGTGTCAGCTTTTTCTGAGTGTCTATTGAAAAACCTGGCATAAAAGTGAAACTTGGGCAACTTTCCGTGTGACTGCCCAAACAAAATCATGCAAAGATTCAATGTTAATCCTACTAAATACTACAGAACTAACTTCATCGATGAAAAGGATTATGCTACGCTTGTTTGGTCATATAGAAATTTGGATGCACCCCCAGCATTCCTTTTCAAGTAACTGCAACACAGGTTACCAGAGTTCTTTCTTTTTTTCAGGCCATTTTGTGAATATTTTTGTCGTAATTCTACCTTTCCTCACCTTTAACTGTCACCATCCTGCGACCCCAGTGTAGAGTAGTCGTACTAGCTGGCCTTCCTTCGGTAATAGTATTGCCGTTTCCTAAGAAAAATTGCCATTTTGCATAACGCAGACTTTGCTACTGTATGCTATCGCCCTGACTGGTCACCTCATCTGGGATCTCCCACAAAAGAGCACGTGTTCAAGTGTCAAGTGTGCGGCTATACTGCGAGGAACAGATGTGCTCAACAGAGACACCAAATTATTCATACAAGCGAGCGCCCATTCAAGTGCAACTCCTGCGGCAAAGCCTTCAATCAGAAGTTCAATTTGGTCGCACACATTCGCATTCTCACTGGCGAGAGACCTTACCAGTGCCACCTCTGTCCCTGGAATTATGCAAGGAGTTGTGAGCTGAGGCGCCACTTGGAGGCTCATATAAGGTCAGGCAACATTCACGTAAAAGGGCACCTATGTGAACTGTGAAAGAAAGGGCTGAGAAAGCCCTAGGTGTGTGCTTCTCATTCTGTGGTTTTCAAGTGTGGTGCGAGAAGTACTAAGGTTGGGGCTACTTGGTCCATGCCCCTGTGGAATAGGCAACTGGGCTGCTTCAGTGGCATGAAGTGTATGCATGACTGGAACATTTACAGGCAGTACACAAAACCGATCGGATGTCATGGTGAATACTGAAGACAAGCTCCTTTGGTTATACATAGTGGTGAAGGTGTGGCACGTGCAAGTAATTAAGTGCTCCTGTTCATGTGTTTGTGAATACTGCAAAGTTCTATATTGCATCAAGTAATTTGTGAAGAACTGGTTTGTTTATGCTCAGGACGAGTGAGTAATTACTATAATTTGTGAAAATCCACTTGATGTCCTTTTTTGCAAAAGCCAGTGCCTGTCATATTATGTGTGTTGTATGTGATGGAGTAATGACACTGCTTATTTTAAGACTGAAACCGTTATGAGGAAGAGTTTTATTCAAGACGTGCTCGAGCTGGCACACACTGATGATCACATCTACAGATGAGGAAATTATACAAATGATGATGACATGTCCAATTGATAAAGAAGAGTCGGTGACTGCTCTCACATTAATTCCCTGTCATGCTGGAAGCAGCCTCCTAGCCATGTGAGAGACAATATATCGGGTATACAGTTTCAGTCGAGAAAGGTGCACAATTTCTGTCCCTCGGCAACGGTGGTCATGGGAGCTTTAAGTGGTAAGATACGGCAATTAACGGGGGACGTTTGTTCAATGAGCCTATAAAGTCCTATAAAACGATCGAGGAATTTTCCACATAAGCCGGGCACACGCACGGGAATCCAGAGAAGAACTTCGTCTCCTGGAGAAAAGGTGACAGCACGGTGAGTTGAGTTGTAGCGAGACTTGCGAGCTTCCTAATGATGCCGGTGTTGATTAGGGCCAGATGACGGTAGTGCTCGAGGCGAGACAAAAATTGTGCGGATTAAGGGCCTGCTGAGGTAGAGAGCCGAAAGGAAGGAGGCGTCCAGAGTAACACTTGGAGAGCGGCCATGGACCAGAAAATAAGAAAAAAAGCGAGTGGTGCATTGCGTAGCCGTATTGTAGGCGAACGTGGCGAAATGGCATTCCAGTTCGTGTGGCCAGGGTTAATGTACATGGCAATCATGTCTGAGAGGGTACAATGAAAGCGTTCCATCAAGCCATTTGTTTGTGGATAATAAGTAGAAGTTGTCTTGTGGATGGTGTTGGCGGCGCGTAGAACCTCAGCAGCAATAGAGGAAATGAAGACCTTGCCGCGGTCGCTGAGCAGAACACGTGGAGCTTCATGGCGTAAAAATATGTTACTCAGAAAAAAATCGGCTACTTCAGTGGCTGTACCGGCGAGCAGTGAGGTTGTTTCCGCATAACTAGTGAGGTGGTCAACAGCCATTACAATCCAACAATTTCCATTGGAGGTTACGGAGGTTACGGTCCATTGGAGCTTTCACACTGACGTAAATTGTCAATAGACGTTACGTGTCCCTTTAACGTGACTGGTATGTCGCTGGGTTATCAAAGGCAGTAGATTAAGTTTAAAAGTGTAGGATTCCGCTAACATCTACGAAAGTCTAAATGCACAATCTTCTTTGAGTTTTCTTCCCACAGAGGTCTCGCAAGCCATGAACTACAGACCTTCTGCTTAGCAACGGAGAACCATAACAAGCATTACAGGTTTGGTAGTTTGTAAAGTATAATAGCTACAAGCTTTAATGATATACTCGATGAGTTAGCTCATAACATATGCTTTATTTCTTTATCATGCGTGTTCTCCACCTTTCCATTGCTGCTTTTTTGAGCTGAAATCTTTATGCCGTGCCCTCTTTCATTCATTACAGAGGCCTCAGCCATTCTGCTGGCCAGTGCATGGGAGAGAGCATCAAAGGAGCAGAGTAAACCAGTGCTGAAAACAACTTTAGATCTTCATACCTTAGTGAACGAGTCTACTGATATTGCCGCACCACAGTTCCCCCCACGGCCTCAATACTATTTTTGTTGAGATGCTAAAATTTGTGCACAATGATCTGGTCTGTGGAATGTAGGCATTCTGCTGGGGACAAGTATGTGCACAAGTATAGGTGCCCTATGGAAAACATGGACACAGAAGATTGCCGCATCTTCTAGGAACCTTTCCGTATTTGGACGCTTTGTGCCCCTGCAACATGTTTTTCATTGGTTTTGAAGAGCTGCACTAATATAAAGATATTTGTACAGTTCTACCAAGTTGCCAGGCTCAACTACTTTTGTAATTCAAGAAATACTAATGACAGGAAAATTGTGTTGGTGTGTAAATGGTGGCACGATTTTGTCGGTACCTGTGTGCTATTAATCTTTGCCCTTTCCTCAAACACAAACGAGGTATGTTTCAGACTACATGGTCTACGATCTTGCAGGTTAAATGAACTGGTATAGTACACTTTATGGATCCAAACTTGCCCGTGTGGGCTTGGATTAACATGTGAGTGTTAAATAGCTCAATTCGCAAAAATTTCAGCGATGGTGATGACATGGGCGTTATTGTGAGTGAGAAATGATCTTCTCTGAGACAGAAAAACCAGAAAAGATTCAAATATTATAAGTGATAAAATTACCCTTGCCAAAATTAAGATTGGACACAGGCAATCTGTGTAGCACACAGGTATTATACTGCAGAGCCAGAATATTTGATAAAACTGCTTTGTATAAATACTAGAATAATAGACGCATTGAAAGGACACTCTTTAACACATAATATATTGCATGGCAAAAGCGTAGATTTGCGCCAGACATCAAAACAAGTGAAATGAGCGTGGAGTGGATGTGTTAAAAGCCCACTTATTAAAGAGTGCTCAGACATATTTAATCATCATCAGCTGCATAATTGGAAACAATGTAAACAGCTGCACGTTGCATTCTGGTGTTTCCCTATGGACACATAGTGGGGCCTTTGCTGATTTCCAAAAGGAATAATTATGGCATAGTGGGCACTTGTCAAATGTGCTTGCAATAGGAATTCTATAATACTTTGAAACAGTCCATGTTATGCACACAGTCATTAGTTTCCCTACGGTACACTTTAGACATCCACCGAGAATTGAGGAAGGCCAGCATTTCACAAGGCAATGCGTATGAAGCCCGATTACGCCCTCTCGATCTGCTCCTGAAAGTGAAGCTCAAGCGTGCTCCAATTTTTTTAGAGGGCATAAAGGCGTGGACACTGTCATTCCGAATGCCTTGTGCTGTCATATAAGGAACATTAGCCGTACTAACCATTTCAAAATTTACCTCATCAGAGGACCCTATGTGCAGGCATTTATGAAGTGCTTTGATTACATTTATTACAGATTATGTGTGTTGTGCTTTCCGTTTCAGGATTTAGTTCCATGTTTAGTACCTGTTGTTCACCTTGTGTCATTTGTTGCATAGGATGTTGCTTTGTCTGAAGGTGAAACCCTTCAATGTCTTATACTCGTGGTGTCTGGTGTCCAGCTCTCAGGCATGGCCCTAGCCTTGGCGTTTCCCCCTCACGCAGGAGGATAAGGGAGCCTTATGAGAGCTGGAACACAGATGGCGTCAGCTCGGCGCATAAAACGTTAACATATGTATGCATGTGAAGTGCAGGCAATTTAGTCTCGCATCACGCTGCGATTTGGGCTAAGAATTTAAAAAAAAGAACATACACTGTTCATTTGTGGGCATTGCATTAATTGTGGGAAAGAAAGACATGGCATAGTCAGTTGAATGGCCAGAGGCTTTTTGCCAAACACACTTGAAAATTTCAATGTGTCCTGCAATTTTTTCCATTTTTCACTGTGGCCATAATCTTGACCCACTGTGCAGTAGTTACACTTTCTATCTATTCTATCTCACCCTGCAAGACTAACTCTGACCTGATGAAAATACATATTTTTGACTTTTGCAGACTTTTTGCTCCGTCGCCCGGGTCAGCCAGCCAGATTGGGCCCTCGCAAGATAAGATTTCTGTGGAAGTGTCCCGATTGTGGCTATGTTACAATGAAACGCACTCATATGTCAGTACACCGAATAACACACACAGGCGAGCGCCCATTCATATGTGACCAGTGCGGCAAAACCTTCAGTCAGAAGTCCCACATGGTAACGCACAGTCGCACCCACACCGGTGAGAGACCTTACCAGTGCCACCTCTGTCCCTGGAATTCTGCATGGAAAGGTGAGCTTACACGCCACTTCAACAAAATTCACAAGTGCAGCCAACACTCACCTCAAAGTGCACACGTGTGAATCGCAAAGAAAACGACTTAGGAGACGTCTTGTTCTGTGGCTTCAAGTGCGTTGCCAAAAGTGCTAAGGTGAAGACTACATCGTTCATGCCTCGGGGAAACCTGCAACTGTGCTGCTTGAACGACATAAAGTACGCGCGTAACTCCAGGACACGTGCCGTTAATATGCAAAACTTAGTGGTTGTGTTGTTAAATGTTGAAGACTCGCTTCTGTAGGTGTGCATTGGACTGTGTTTGTGGCTCGTGCAAGTGATTATGTGCTCTAATTCGTGTCTTTGTGCATACTGCAAAGGTGCGTTGCATTAAGTGATTTCTGAAATACTGGTTTGTTAATGCTTAGAATTCAGTCATTACTGTAGCATGAGAATAAGTCACTTGATGATTTTTTTGCTTATTCCTGTCATTCTTCACAGAGGTGTGCTTTGTGTCATGGTGTAACAATAACAGTGATCTCAAATGTCTATATTTCTACAACTCTTTAGTTGTAGCAGGGAGATTACTCATGATTTTCGAACAAGTGCACACATGTTCTTACATTCTTCTGGTCAGCTGTGTTGCTTCCAGGATGTTTTCATGTCTCATGGCAGCTACTTGTCAAATTTTCGGAAAGAATGCTCCTTGGACTTATTATTACTTCAGGCAAATGCCAACAAACTTTTTGTTAACCAGAGCCTAAGAAGATGCATTTCATGATGTGTTAATTTTTTAGAACCAGTCGCTATATTTCATGTCACACACATGCTGCCTCTATGTTCGATTTGAAGCATCACCTGATTTTGTGTTCAGACAAGAAAGCGTGCACATTTTTTCTGAGCCTTCTGAAGTTGCTATTATTCTAGAATAAGGTATCTTTAAGTGTTGTTGTTTATTTGGAGGTCGATAGGATTGACTGTGCTTCTGTGTTTGTAAAATATTGCCCTTGACGTTTTCTAAGGTATCTTCATCATACATTTTAATGTGTTGCACATTAGTTCATCATAATGGAACCTAGTTTGCCTAGTTCATAATAGTGGAACCTATCTGATTATGACACTTTGCACCCTTTCTGTTTTCTTGCCTTTTTTTTTCATATGTGTGCTCCTTGATTCATCGCAGCAATTCTGCTGCTTTTTTTTTTTTTAAAGGGAACTGCACACCACCACATCCTTTCGACTAGTTAAATAGGTGTGGTGTAATAGCTGATCCTAAACAGTGCATCAAGTGCCCGAGTGGGAGTAGATATAGAGAATTACTCTCAAGTTTTACCTTCTGGTTTATGTTTATGTTTCAGAATATTCTCTATTGTGGAACATTTAGAAGTGAAGCAAGTTCGATGTCGTAGTCAAGGTTTTTTTTTTTTTTTTGCTAACTGGCTTTGTTTTATTAGTTGTGTAAAATTGACTTTGAGGAAGTGTAGACTTTTTGAGGTGTGGCAGTTCTGAATTAAAGAGTTAACAATGTGAGAGTTTCAGTCAGCGGTTTTCGTCCCTCAGTTCTGGCCAGGGTGCGTACAGGCCCTTGAAATCCTTGAAAGACCTTGCATTTAAAAGGTGTTTTCAAGGCTCTTGAAATTCCTGTAAATTATTCCCGTTCTTTAATGTCCTTGAATTTCCCAAACAACGCTTTCGCAATCGGCACTGCAGCCTTTCTATTATGAAAGGTCGCCGTTCACCTAACAAACTCCCCATTTCAGAAACAGTAATTTGGTGTGCGTGCATGTGGTTTCATTTTTCAAAGCTGCACAGGGGGAAAAAAAAAGTTACACGGGGTCAAACCACGAACGAATGAATGAGAGATACATATTGCTTGTCGGTGCTGCTTTTCCCCTTTTCCCAAAACGTGAAGCTAAAGTAAATAATGCACACTAGACATGTTTGTTATAATTGTCATATCGATGTATTTAATTTTATGTAGTAAAATTAGTCATTTTTGGAAACTTTAGTGTATAAAGGAATTGCAACCTTGTGTGTCGCTTTGAGTCCTTGAAACACCTGTCGCAGTTTCTGGAACGTTTCGATTATTCGCTTTGGAAACCTTTCCAACCCCTCATTCTGCTGCAGCAGTGTTTCTTTTTGGTGGTCTTCTCGAAAGCATGATATGCTATTTCATGCAAATGGAAATGCCTTTTTTTTATTGCCTTATACTCTAGCAAACCAGGGAGGCAAATACGCAAAGGAAAAATGCTAGACTGGTTTTGTCAAATTCGTTGAGGTCTGTGAGTGATTGATTAAACCTTTAATAAATGTAGTATGCTTTCTTCTAGCTTCTTAGTAAATAGGCCTAAATGCATTTCTAAGGCACAATTCATTGTGTATTGCCGTGTGTAAATGGGCAAGTAGAAAATCAGTGGCAGCAAGACACAGTGTTGTGTTATAGGATGAAGCGTTGGAATAGTGTTGCATTTGAATTATTATTCTTCACAATTCACAGCGAATTGTTCACTTTCCAGTGCATCGGAAGTGCTCAGATCTTTCTCTCTTTGTTGAATGAATGTACTATAACAATTTCTGTTTGATTTCGCTACTGTCGCTTAATCACTTCACAACATGAGCTCCAGAAAAAACCACATCATAGCCCTTTTTTGTTCTAAAATCACGAGCAAAGAAAATCGTACCTGACTAATATGCACAAGGCCGGTGTAAGCTTGCAGATCTCTTGCAATTAATAAATAAATGCCAACTAAATGGTCAAACCATATTTGACTAAATTAAAGGCCACTGGACAGGCACATATCAGTTGCAGATGAGGGCCTCATCTCATGGCAGTCGCTTGGTACCTTGGGAATGAGCTCTGTGTGAGTGACTATTGAGAAACCACGCATAAATGACAGTCTGTCAACATCTTCTGTGGCTGCCGTAATAATAGTGAACAAAGATACAATGTTAAAGGCACACTAAAGTAAAGAAACAATTGAAGCTCAATGTATAACAAATTATAAAACGACAATATTGTGAACAGCAGTGTCCTACTTACCAGATATTCATGTGAATATAGAGAACACATGCTCTACGATTGAACATTTGCAAAATGATCGTGATTACGTCAGAGGTACCACTTACAATTTATCACTAACCACACTATATAAAGAACCTACTCGGCATCAGGAGGCGTAATAAAATGCTGGTTGTTCGTGTCTGATTCATGGAAAAATGAACTGCCGGGCGTTACTATGGTGAATGGCACGAGCAGTTCAAAAGTGCAATTCTCGCTTGGTTAAACTGGACAAGTCCTGCTGTCTAGTCGGACCCAGTTGAACCAATCATGTCTGCCACCTCGCAGGCCGTGGCAAAAAATCGTTCCATGTTCGTTGTTGCTGTGGCTCCGGCGACAAAAGTAACACTACGAGGTTTCTGGACCGCTATTTCAACAATCAAAGTTGACTTAATAGTTCCTTTAGTGTCCCTTCAATCATGTAATAATAAATGATGGGGTGTAACGTCCCAAAACGAAGGTTTGAGAGACGCCTTAGGAGAGTGCTCTGGAAATTTCGTCCACCTAAGGGTTTTTTAATGTGCATCTAAACACATGGGCCTCAGGCATATCTGCCTGCATCGAAAATGGAGTCATCAGTGGCAGAATCTGATACAATGTTAATCCTACTGAATACTACAGAACTGACTTCATCGATGAAAAGGATCAAGCTACGCTTGTTTGGTCATATAGAAATTTGGATGTACCCCCAGCATTCCTTCTCAAGGTACTGTAACACAGGTTATAAGAGTTCTTTCTGTTTTTCAGGCCATTTTGTGAATATTTTTGTCGTAATTTTACCTTTCCTCACTTTTAACTGTCACCATCTTGCGACCCCAGTGTAGAGTAGTCGTACTAGCCAGCCTTCCTTCGGTAATAGTATTGCCGTTTCCTAAAAAATTTGCCATTTTGCATAACGCAGACTTTGCTACTGTATGCCATTGCCCTGACTGGTCACCTCATCTTGGATCTCCCACAAGAGAGCACGTGTTCAATTGTCAAGTGTGCGGCTATACTGCGAGGAAAAGATGTGCTCAACAGAGACACCAAATTATTCATACAAGCAAGCGCCCATTCAAGTGCAACTCCTGCGGCAAAGCCTTCAATCAGAAGTTCAATTTGGTCGCACACATTCGCGTTCTCACTGGCGAGAGACCTTACCAGTGCCACCTCTGTCCCTGGAATTCTGCATGGAGTTGTGAGCTGAGGCGCCACTTGGAGGCTCATAAGGTCAGGCAACATTCACCTGAGAGTGCACTTATGTGAACTGTAAAGGAAAAGGCTGAGAAAGCCCTTAGTGTGTGCTTCTCATTCTGTAGTTTTCAAGTGTGGTGCGAGAAGTACTAAGGTCGGGGCTACTTGGTCCATGCCCCAGTGAAATAGGCAACTGGGCTGCTTCAGTGGCATGAAGTGTATGCATGACTGAAACATTTACAGGCAGTACACAAAACCTATTGGATGTCATGATGAATATTGAAGACAAGCTCCTTTGGTTATACATTGTGGTGAAGATGTGACACGTGCAAGTAATTAAGTGCTCCTGTTCATGTGTTTGTGAATACTGCGAAGTTCTATATGGCATCAAGCAATCTGTGAAGCACTGGTTTGTTTATGTTCAGGACGAGTGAGTAATTACTATAATTTGTGAAAATCTACTTGATGTCCTTTTTCACAAAAGCCAGTGCCTGTCATATTCTGTGTGCTGTATTTGATGGAGTAATGACAATGTTTATTTTAAGACTGAAACTCTTATGAGGAAGAGCTTTATTCAAGACGAGCTCGAGCTGGCACACACTGATGATGATATCTACAGATGAGGAATATAAACAAATTATGATGACACGTCCTATTGATAAAGAAGAGTTGGTGACTGCTCTCACACTAATTCCCCGTTACGCTGGAAGCGGCATCCTGGCAGCGCGAGAGACAATATTAGGAATTGCGTCGGGTATACAGTTTCAGTCGAGAAACGTGCACAATTTCTGTCCCTCGGCAACAGTGGTTGGAGGGAGCGTTAAGTGGTAAGATACGGCAATAAACGGGGACCCATTTGTTTCGTTCAACGTGGTAAATATATATAAAAAACACCATCGTGAAGCTTGAATTGTTTCAGTTGTCAGTGAAGTTGGGCGTTCAGAGGAGTGGATGTGCCTTCTAAGCGTGCTATTATGGAGCGGCAGTAAAGGTCAACGCGTTGATGCGACACAAAGATAAAAGGATGGCCGGATCTTAGCCAACTGAAACCTGCGATGGGTAATGCTGCGATGGATATTGGTGATGGTGGGCTATTATAGTTGGGTAAAGGGTAGCGAGAGAGAGCATCAGCATCTTGGTGCTTCTTACCAGACCTGTAGACGACATCAAAGTTGTGCTTTTGTAAACGAAGCACCGAGCGGCTAAGACGGCCCGATAAGTTCTTTAGCGAGGAAAGCCAGCACAATGCGTTGTTGTCGGTGACGACTGTGAAGTGGCGGCCGTGGAGGTAAGGATGAAATTTTTGTACCGCTCATACAACAGAAAAACACTCTTGTTCAGTTATTGTGTAATTTTTCTCGGCAGCAGTCAAAGCATAACTGGCGTAAGCGATGGCACGTTCGCAGTTGAACGGCACTGAGACCATGACCACTGGCGTCAGTGTGAAGAATGGTGGGTGCACCTAGATCGAAGTGACATAGATACTGGGTTGCATGTCAGGGCTTGCTTCAACGCTGGGAAAGCCTTTTCACAGTCTTTGGACCAGACGAATGCCGTGTTACTTGCGAGCAGTTGTTGGAGCGGAGAGCAAGCCTTGCGCAATCGCGTATAAAGCGCTGAAAGTAGGATGTCAAGCAGAGAAAACTGCGCAGCTCTTTTGTGCAACGGACGTGGAAACTCAAGGACGGCAGCAATCTTTTTAGGATCTGGTCGAATACCGTCTTTGCTGACTAAGTGCCCTAGAACCTTGATTGTCTTGCTTTCGAAGGTGCATTTTTTCGTATTCAGCTGTAAACCAGCTTTTGCAAGGCAACCTAGGACTTCTTCAAGACGTTGCAGATGTTGCGAAAAGGCAGACGAAAACACTATGATGTCAAGGTAGCATAAGCAGGTTTTCCTATTCAGGCCACTCAGTACGCTATCGATCATACGTTCGAAGGTAGCAGGCACGTTACAAAGTCTGAAAGGCACTACGTTAAATTCATATAGCCCATCTGGGGTGGTAAAGCCGTCTTCTCTTTGTCAGATTCGGACACTGGTATTTGCCGGTAACCAGAGTGCAGGTCAAGGCTGGAAAAATACTTCACGCCATGCAGCAAATCTAGTGCGCCATCGATTCGTGGGAGTGGGTAAATATCTTTGTGCGTTATTTTGTTCAGTGCCGGGTAATCAATGCAAAAACGTAGTGTTCCGTTTTTATTTTGCACCAAAACAACTGGTGAAGACCATAGACTCGAGGAAGGACGTATGATATTCCATCAAAGCATGTTTGAGACGTTTTCCTCGATTATCTTCCCTTCTGCAAGAGACACGCGGTATGGGCGCCGGTGAATAATTCGGGAGCCATCAGTCTGAATTCGGTGAGTCGTGGAAGTACTAACACCAAGGAAAGCAGAATGAACGTCAGTTAAAGAAAGATGTCTGTTCAATAAATTCAGAAATTCTTGACTCTGGGCTGCTGTCAGATCAAGACTTATCGTCATTGATAGAGGAGTGGGAGAGTTGAGTGGCGGCGTGCTTGACTCTGGTAGGTCTTCTTGACTTGGAAGGGCAACAATTGCAACAAGATGCGGGTCAATAGCGCATGTGACTGTTGATCCACAGGGCAACAATAAGGGTTCGGGGGTCTGATTTAGCGTAGTAATAACGCAGTAATTATACGATGAAGTAATGATTTGAATTAAGATTTAATGCAGTAATTATTTGAGATGAGCTGGCACACACTGATGATGATATCTACAGATGAGGGAATTATACAAATGATGATGACACGTCCAATCGATAAAGAAGAGTCGGTGACTGCACTCACATCCTCTGTATTTTTCCGAATTTTTTCCAGTGACTCTAATTCTCACAGCCGCAACTGTAGGCGATGCCCGAGTCGGGCCGGGAACGCGGTGGTGTTCCGCCAGTTCTTGGGCCCTCTGGACTGCCTTTTGTTGGTTTCGAAGATCGGGGGCTCCTCAGTGCCTCTTCCCTGTCAGACTATTAAGACGATCGAGACCAGGGACTGCTTCGAACGAATACGGTTTATTGGAAGAAGTGAAGCAGCGCTCGCTCGCTCTAGGCAGCAGACTTCTTTCTTCTTCTTCCGGCGTTTGATGATGATATTTTATAGGCTCCCGCCCGCCCAAGTTGAAATGTGATAAGCTCTGGCGGGCTATTTGAAACAACCTTCTATTGGGTATATGTGGTTCACCGATCTTCTTAGAAGCTCTTTTTTGCCTGTGTGAAGGAGACAAGCTCTTGTTATTCCGTCTCGCCCATTGTAGAGTTTTTCAATCCGGCACATTTTCCAAAATGTTCTTGGAGCCTTGTCCTCAACCAACACTATGTCACCCTGTGAGAGTGGTTTTGCTTGCCGTGTCTTGGCTTTGACCGTAGCTCCTATTTCCTTGATATATTCTTGATGCCATCTTTTCCACCAAGTGCGCACGAGTTTGCATCTGCGTCGCCATGCGTCTTCAATGTCACCGTTGTATAGTCCTTTTTGTCCGCCTTGAAGCTGTCGCCGTCCACCTATGATGTCTGCCGGCGTTAGTGGCATTGGCTCGTCAGGTTCTCCATAAACGTAAGTCAATGGTCGATTGTTGAGTGTTCCTTCAACGTCTGCTACAATAGTGCGTAGCTCCTCTACTGAAGCTGTGCTTTTCGATATTATTTTTCGCATCGACGTCTTCAAGCTTCTTATGAGGTGCTCGTAAAATCCTCCCCACCATGGCGCGCACTCGGCTATCGTTCTCCATTGAATTTGTTGGCGACTGCAGTAATTATTTAAGACCTCGTTTTTAGTTGTTTCGAGCATTCTCTTGATTTCCTTTCTTGTGTTGTTTATGAATCTGAACACCCATACTGTCACTCTTATAAGCCGTCCGTATGATGAATACCTTTCGATTTTCAAGATTGGCGCAATTTCGGATCTTCCCATGCATTGGTGACATTGTGTTTTATGCTGGTCTTCCACGTCTGTATTTGTGCCAATTATGCTTACTAAGTTCTTTTCCAGTGATGTTATCCATTCTGGACCGTTCCACCATAACTTTGACGTTATCAATGCCTTTGCGCTTATTCCTCGTGTAAGTAGGTCAGCTGGGTTGTCGTCACTTTGAACGAATGACCAGCTTGCTTGAAGTGTTTTTTCTCTAATTTCTGCGATTCTGTTGGCAACAAATGGATCTCTTTTGCTTGTTCCCTTGATTCAGTGCAGCACAATCATCGAGTCCGTCCAGCAGTGTATTTCCTGAAAGCTTTCGTTGAAGTGACCTTTGATGTAGTCGCATAATCTTGATGCTACCACCGCTGCCATCAGTTCAAGTCGCGCCAATGTCAGCTCTTTAATTGGAGCTACGCGGCTTTTTGCTGCTACTAGCCTTGATTCTTTGCTTCCATCGTGGTATACTGCTATCAAGTATGCTGCCGCTCCGTATGCTAATGGGCTCGCGTCGGCAAATACATGCAGCTTGTATGCTTGTACTGCTTGATTCTTGCTTGCGTAGCATCGTGGGATTTCTAGAACTCGAAAGTCCTCCGCTTCAGACATAAGGTTCTTCCATTTGTCGCATTAATCTTTAGGGAGCTGGTCGTCCCACGTGACGTTCGTTTTCCACAGTCTCTGCAGTCCTATTTTCGCGCGTACTGTGAATGGCGACAACAAACCGAGTGGGTCAAATATCTTCGCTGTGGTTTGTAACACAGCCCTTTTTGTCAAGTGCATTGTATCTGTTAATAAATTCCACTTTTCAATAGGGAAGCAAATCATGTCCTTTGAGTGTTTTCATATCAAGCCCAGATGAAGCATTGTAAATCTTCTAGATCGAATATCTATGTGAGAATCGCCTCTTTCATTTTCATCAATTATTTTGTTTAATCGCTCTTCATTGGATGTCCATTTTCTCAAATTCATCGCTGCCTCTCTGAACACTTGCTTTGCCTCTTTGTACAACTTAACTGCTTCATCAAGCGTTGCTGCTCCCAAAATGACATCATCCACGTAGATCGCTTTCTGCAGTGTCCTTGTCGTATCAGGAAACTGGTCTTCCACTTGTTTCAAATGGTGTTTAATTGTAGCTGCCAGTATAAACGTGCTTGATGTTGTTCCGAACGTTACTCTTGTCATGCGCCATGTTTGCACTTCATTCATTAACCTTCCTTCAGCGTCATGCTTCCACCACAGAAATCTCATTGCATCTCTATCCTCTTCATGTATAGAGATTTGTAGAAATGTCTTTTCAACATCTCCAACTAACGCCACCTTTTCTTTTCGGAAATTAATGAGCAGCGATAGCATGTCCTCATTCAAATTGGGTCCTGCCTCTAGGTTCTCGTTTAGAGACATGCCTTTTCTAGAATGTGATGAGGCGTCAAACACTACTCTAACCTTTGTTGTGGCTCGGTCCTCTCTAATGATCGCATGATGTGGCATGTAGTAGCAAAGGGCATTTGGCTGTTGTGATGGCTCTTGGACCTCCTCTGCGACTCCTAATGCCATGTACTCTGATATAGCTTTGTCGTAGCGATACAGCATGCCTTCATTTTTTGGCAGCCTTTTAGTCAGTTGCTGTAGTCTTTTTATCGCATTTTCCTTGTTGCTTTCCAAGTTTACGTCCTGTTTTCCATGGCAAGCTGACTTTGATAGCGACCGTTTTGTTGTACAATCTTGCGCTCAAATTCTTCGACCACTTCATTTCCGGTGTTATCCAAACTATTTCTTGTGATCCCCATTGACTCCAGGCTCCAGAACTTCTGTAGCTCTTGCTGGAGTTCTGTCTCCGCAGCTTCGACCTCCAGAACCATGACTGCTTGATTATGTGTTTGTTTTGTCTTGCTTTGCTCTGACGGCCCTTGCAGTACCCATCCCAGTATAGTTTCTACAGCCATCAGTCTGTCCTCGATTCTTTGAGTTCTACCAGTAAAGAATTCCCAATAATAGTCTGAGCCGATCAGTAGTTCTACAGAATTTGCTGCAGTCGTCTTGGTCCTGTGATCAGCCACTTGCATATTTAGCAGTTTCATTTTCTCGCTGAGTTTCTTAGTTGGAGTGGGTATACAACTGTGCGAGATAACGTCGACTTGTAACGCTTCAATCACTGTTGTCGTGCTTGTTTCTCGTGATCCTACAGTCACTTGCACCACGTTCATTAGTTTGACCTTTTCGTCTCCTCCAAATGAACCAATCTTCAGCCTTTCCTGTCGCAACACCTTCGCACCTATTTCTTTCGCTAATCCCGCTTCAATAAATGAACGTTGACTTCCGCTGTCTAATAACAAACGGCAATGTCGGCCACATGTTTCTCCTTCTACGCACGCTACAGCCGTCTGCAAAAGCACAAACTTATGCTTGATATTTTCGGTTGCTTGTAGCGTAGACGTCGTCGCTTCGGCTTGCGCTGTTGAGACCAGCTCTGCCCTTGTTTTCTGCATCACCGTTCTACATACTGACGTGGCATGTCGTCCCTTGCATTGCTTGCATTTTACTTGGGCCTTGCAAATGCGTGCAGTGTGGTTTGGTCGCGTGCATCTGAAGCATGCTCTATTTTCGGTAAGCATAGCTTTCTTTTCATTCATTGGAATGCTCCTACGACAGTTTTCGGTTGCATGGGTTTTCTGCTTGCAGAATAAGCATATTCTGTCCGCTGAGCTATAGAAGCTTGAAGTTGTGCGCATCTGTCCGCGGTTCTCTCTTGGTTTTGCAGTTATCCTTTCTTGTTCACGTTGTGTTTCTTCACGAAAAGCCGCTTGCTCTCTTAAAAATAACATAAGCCTGTCCAGCTTTTCCTCGCACGCTTTTCCCGTTGCGTTGTTTTGCTCGCCGTTTTCTGAAGCTGAGCTGTTTCTCATAGCCTCTTTGACTTGAACTGCACTGATAATTCTGGTGGAATTGCTCTTTTCAATACCGGTAACAACATCGGCGCATAGCTCTCGGTTTCCACTTTTAGAGACTGAGTGCCAATATGTTAACTTGCACTCTCTGTACTAGCCTATTTAATCATCAGTATCTTGAACAGACCCTCACTTTCTCCCAAATTCAATAGCTCATTCATGTGCATTTCAATGGAATGTTCTCGATTGCCGAACGTTTTTTGCAGTATTTTGATTGCGTCATCACAATTTTCTCTGCCGAGTACTGAAGTTCTTCAATAGCTAGCCGCCCCGCTTTTCGGTTAGTGATGCTAACAAGTAATTGAACTTCTGTCCCTTGCTCATGATTCGGTTTCAGGTGAACTGCCGACTCGTACTCAGACACAAGCGGTTCCACTCCAAAGCTTTTTTTCCCAAACTTATCATTTCAAGCTTTGGTAGCTTAACTAGTTCCGTTGCTTCTTGTCCTGTATTTGAGGGCATCACCTGCCTTGTCCTATCGCTTGAATCCGATTGTTCAGGCTGTCGAAGTCTGGTTTCTATTGCAGAAAAGATCGCCGTTAATTTCATGTCGTACTCTATGACGCTTTCGAATTCAGCTTCGGCATTGTCTTCTGTTAGAAACTTTTCCATTTGCTCGTTTGCGCTCTTGAGACTGTCGCTTATTGCTTTAATCTGCGCCTGCGTTGTAAGCAGCTGCTCCCGGTTAGCTCCATCATTAATTTGCTGCTCGGCTGCGTTGATCAGTCGCATGATCTGGGAGCGAAGCGCTTTCCTTTTCTTCGTTATCACTTCTTTGCTCATATTGATGCGGTTAACAATGACTCCTTACTTGTCAATCGTTCGTTCTGATGCTCGTACTGTCCACCGTGGTCTCGTCGCTCGATCCAGGTCGATCCTCTGCTGCTCCGTGGTAGGGTGACCTTTCTTGCCGGCGAGGAGGTAGTATCCTGGTTCACGGTACCATTATTAAGACGATAGAGACCAGGGACTGCTTC
The DNA here is from genome assembly GCF_013339725.1 of Rhipicephalus microplus. Lineage (NCBI taxonomy): Eukaryota > Metazoa > Arthropoda > Arachnida > Ixodida > Ixodidae > Rhipicephalus > Rhipicephalus microplus. The sequence continues at coordinate 1,140 of NW_023612858.1, read as the reverse complement.
GAACGAACACGGTTTATTGGAAGAAATGAAGCAGCGCGCGTTCGCTCTAGGCAGCAGTTTTCTTTCTTCTTCTTCCGGCGTTTGATGATGATATTTTATACAGACTCTTTTTTTTTTGCATGGCGATGTCGAGAACATATACAGCGGTTGATGGACAAGCTGTGCTAATCAATAACCACCATTTATGTACTCTACAATTATAAGTGCTTTTTTACGCTGCTCAATATTCTGACAATCATGAGATAGAAACAAGTTTGCAATAATTTAATGCATGAAGGGTAATACATTGTTTGTCATGTAAAGAGGAAACATCTGAACAAAATAATAAGGACGGATTTCCTCAGTCCTCTTTGATACTCTTTGATAGGTGGGTTGAACTCTTTGATAGGTGTGTTGAACTAACTGAAATTGTTAAATCTCTCCTTTTCATTTCTTTAAAGGCAGATGCACTAAAGTATGTTTGGAAGGCACAATTCTTGTTGTAGTACAAAAAAATGCTGCACGAGGAACTTTGAGGAATTGCGAAATTCATAAAGTTTGTGTATTTACGAAATGTAAGAGGTGTCCAACTGATTGACAATAACTTCAATTCATGACCTGTCTTACTTATGTGGGCAAACCACATTAGACAAACATTGTGCCTGCAGTGCATCAGAACTTCGTGATATTATAGCACCATGCTACCTACACATGGCACTCACACTCATAGGCATAGCCCCAGATTTGTAACAAAAAGAAAAGTACGCTGCTCGGGTTCACCCAAGGGTGAGTTTAGACCTTTTATATATGCTCCCGTCGTATTTATTTCAGCATACTGTTGGCCCTCAGGCCGGTACAGCGGTGGGTTATGGTTGTACCTTACGAAACCATACCATATCATACTAAACAACATTTCAAGAAGATAAAGTATGATATGTTAAAATGCAATATTCAAGCAGTACAATACAGCAAAACAGAATACAAAACAATACAGTATAATACAATACACTATGTGCAGCTATTGCTGGTCTCCTATGACGTTAACCTAGCCAGAGTGGGAACATAGTGAAATTAACATAGCAAAGTGAACGTCTCAATCACTTGCCTCAGACTGAGCGACATATTATGTGCCCTTTTAAAAGCTTTCACGGAGGTAAATGA